>CM077180.1:26336163-26616163 GCA_039654105.1 Coreius guichenoti | reverse complement strand
TTACAAACTGTTAAGAAACTATCCACAAAATGTGTTTTGTGCTTTTGCATTAAACACAGTCTGTCTTAAAACCATTTACAATGGTCTCACGGAAGTACAGCCTCATGCAAAACCGTCAAACCGTCTCTTTTCCCATTCCATTCACAATTCACGCCTCCAAAAGTGTCATCCGTCTCTTTATTGCAGGAATTAACGACATGAATTAACGACCCATTGTCAACTATGCCTGTGACTTCTGAATAGGATCCAGTTTCCAGTCTATGACATCATTGTTAATGGCAATAAAATGGTGTCAGCGCTTAATAAATGACACATGAATGGCACTGCATGTGAATAAGAAGTGCAGAGCACCAAAACTAACATTCAGAAAGTGAGGAAACTTACTCCAAAAGATCCCTGAAGAGCTTTCACAAGGATTCGGTATATAATTCTGTAACTTTGCTATTCTAGAAGTCCCTATCTGCTACAATGGCTAAGGAAAAGAGCACAGAACAAGTCCTGTATAACACCAATTAAGGTGACAAACCAATTCAGAGAATGCATTTCGATCTCTCCACATTTTGCATATCAATACAATTTGTGGTGAGCCATGCAAAACGTCCAAATCTCCTGAGGAAAAGCTGACAAACTATAGCAGGACCTGTAACACAATCTTTCTAAAAACAAAAAAAAAATTCTCATTTAACCATTTACAGGCCTAAATGACTTGCAGAACCAATATTACTGGATATATACATAGAGATTTACACAAGTCCTAGGGATAGTTAAACTAAAAGGAGATATGCAAAATGACATCTTAGTCAACATTCACTACTTTCATTGTATGAAAAGCGATGCATAAAAAAAGTGAATGGGGACTGAGGCTCATTCTTCCCAACCCCTTATTTTGTGTTCTACTTAAGGGAAAAAAAAAAAAAAAAAAAGTTATACAGATTTGGAACAACAAGAGAGTGAGTAAATGACAGAACTTTAGTATTCAAATGAAATATTACTTTAAAATAAATGTATAGAGGGATGTTGACTGTTGCACTCTCTTCAGGGAGAAAGATTCTTTAATATGGCTCCTCTGTCTGAGTGAGAAGTCGTTTATAATGCATTTAAAACGCACACGATAATGTTAACGCACACAGTGCATATCAAGTACGATTAAGGCACATTTTACTGACAACCTGACAGGAAAAGAATGGTTTTAAGATGGCGAAGATGGTTTTTGTTGAAGAACTAGTGGGGATTTTAAATGTCAGCCATACATGACTCATGGTACAGAACACTCAAATAAAATACAACAATGAAGAGGTGCAAGCTCCATTTGTCTAAGCAGATAGATGAGTGCAATGTCACGCTAAACGACATTCATTCATGGAACACAAAAGGAGATATGCAGAATGACATCTCACTAACCATTCCCTTTCGATGTATGATAAAAAAAAAGATACAATGAAAGTAAATGGTGACTGAGGCTGTCAGTACCTAGCATTTCCTTTTGTGCTTCGTGGAGAAAAAAAGTCATATAGGTTTGTAACAACATCAGAGTAAGGAAATAAGAATTTACATTATTGGAGTAAACCAAGCGTGTTGTTAGTTTAATTGTGCTATATCTGTACCTGGCGGCTGGTCCATTTCAATGTAAAATATTAATTCAGTGGAATAGGGCATCATCACGTCCCTCCAGTCGTCATCTTCTTTCTCCGTATTCCACACTGTATTGTACATGTTCTGAGTCCTCTGGTGATCGACTAGGTTCTCATAAAATCAAATTTTCAACACAGACGAATGAAGGCTCGTATGACTGAACGGAGAGCTTAACTTTAACAGTCTGAATGCCTGCTTCAGAGTAACTGCGTGTCATGAAAGCTGTCAAAGCACCAGGCTTCACTCATCCGAAATCACTTGATAAAGCATTTTTATAAAAAAAAAAAAATCTCTAACAGTCCGACAGAACAGAAAGTAGATGCCAGCTCTACAATCCACTCCGTCCTACCATGACGAAACAGTAGTCTTCATTTCAATCAGCTCACCAGGTCTACCGGCCCTTTCACTTCATGAGGAAGAGTCCATTCGGCGCACACACAGCAAGGGGGGAACCCGTTCCAACGAAAACGGGTGGAACAAAGCACTCTCCCCGTGCTTACGTTTCAATGGGTAATAAATATAACACGTAATTAAAAACACGAAAAGACCGAGTTTATAATTATTTGTTCTCAATTGGTGTCAAATGTGTAACGGTGTCGTTTCATTCACAAGTGACATCATTTTTCGCCACCCCTTCTCCGTTACAAAATGGACTCGCCTCAAAACGGATCACTGGCACTGTAGGTGCTGTGGAGCACGCACACTCCAGATTTGGTAGCCAATCAGAATGCCCTTCTCTTCCAACTAGTTGCCAAAGTCAGTTTGTACATTATTTGCAGCCGCGTGTTTCTCATGATCCAATGAACTTGTTCGAAGAGCGGAAGTCGACATCCTATTGGTCGAACCGTTACTAGGAGGTGCAAAACTGATGGAAAGAACAGAGTTCGAGTTGGAGGAAGTAATGATTTTGATACTAAGCTGTAATAGGCCTATGTAAAATATAGCTGCATGATTATTAGAGATATTGACAAACTGTAACAATAAGTAGGCTATATTAGAAGCACCATTACAGTTGAAACAGCTGCTCAAAAAAGTATATTATGGACATGTTTGGACATACAAACTGGAATAAATCCTGGTGAATTATAAAATAAAATAGCTTACATTCTAATAATAAAGGAAAAGAACTAACCTTAACAAATATACTTTTTCAGTCAGACACAAACACACTGACTTTGTGTATGTATGTGTTGTTGGTCTATCATTCTCCCTTAGGGGTGGCCAAATTCTTATTTCATGATGATATACTGTATATCACAATATAGTTATTAAAAATAAGAAAAAGGAAGCAAATAGGAAAAATACAATATAACAAAAATATGAATTAAAAAAAAGTTTTTCAGGTACAATAGGTTTATTTAGAATTAAGAAATTAAGTCAAACATAAAAATAAAATATTGCATAGTCTTCACTGTATGAATGAAATATAATATAATATAGCCTATTCTTATTCAAGTTAAAAAAGGTTAGATCAGTCAAGAGCAGTAGGTTCTTTTCTCTTTAGTTTAAGTCACATTAATGACACAAAGCAGCAGTTAGATATATTAGGCTGCTGTCACTTTAAGACCAAACGCACAGATTCATTATACTGATACACATCTGGTTTACATCCAACTGTTTACTTTTCACTTGTGTTTACATGAATACTCCACACGATGGGCATTGACATAATTGCGTGTGTATTCGACCATTCAAGCGCAATCAGACGTGAAAGAGAACTAAATTCGCGATTGCATGCCGAGAGACGCAGCTTTCTGTGTATCCGTTCTTTTTCACAGATTTTTGTGCTTATACTTATTGTGCTTTTTAACATCATCTTTTTAACATGCGATCGCCTTCTGAGAGAGGCAGCTCTCTGTACTTTGACAGTGTGCCGATCAGCACGAGCACCTCACCGAGTTCCTTTTCAGGATATATTGCGCTTATAACTCTTTTAACATCAAGCACGTCCCGACCTTATATTCTCATTCATGCATTTCAACACTCTGGAGTGTCAATAGTGCTATATATTTACATACCGCGATATATATACACGATATAGCAAAATCACTAACGATAGACATTTTTTTACCGTGGTAATAATACTGTCATACCGCCCAGCCCTACTTTCTCTAAACATTAATTGTGCAAAAATGTAACCTGAATATTTTACTAATTGTTGCCTGTGGTTCAGGGTGTTCTTCTGTATGTACATCTCATTAATGTAGCAATGGTTGGTGGTCTGTTTTAGGAACATTTATTTTGTGGATGGTAATCTGTCTTCCTGCACGCCTCTTTGTGTCCCCCCTGTTCACACACATGTGATCTATCCATCAAGATGGAGATGGCCAGAGTGAAAAAAAAAAGGATCACAATGTTTGCATCTCTTTAATGAAGGACAGGGAGGACCCTCCAGATGGACCATGCCTGACAAAGGCTGTCCTTGTCAACTGTGTCAAACTTGCTTAATTGTCACTGTCCATGATTCAGTTCAGTACATGAGCAGATGGATCCAAAACAATGACAAGCAACCGAACAGCCACAGTAATCCATAAAAGCTGTGGGAAAATATTAATCATTTACATCCAATGCATAATGAACGAGTAATAAATGCCACAGGACTATTTAAATTACATCCATACGAGCTGTAAATTTAAGACTGATGCATTTATTTGAGGTCACTCTGTTTTGTCTGGTTTGGACTTGTATTGCTAGCTGCCTCTGCAACACGGAGAAAGACACACGTGACCATGGGGATCTGAGCGTCAGAAAAGTGTGTGTGCCTTAGAAACCTTAATGCACAACCAACTGCGGCTTGTTATTGGACCATGCCTGTCCTCTTATTGGACAGTGAGCTAAATGCTAACAGTGTTTCTATGGTATGTCTGCAGGGGATTCAGATTTGGCTGATCCAAGGTGTGTGAGTTACGAAGGAATAGAAATTGCCAACTATGTGCACTGCAAGTTTAATTAATTAGTAATAATCTATGAACTAAGACACAGTGAATGCCAACATTAAAAAACAAACGTTTGATAGGTCCCAAAGCATTCATTCTATTAAAAGTAAATTCACACAAAAAAATATTTTGTAAGTTTCCTTGATCAGGCCTAGCTAGTGTGCTTTAAATAATAAATTTGGTAACCAGAGTATAGAGAGCATTTGATTGGACAAATATCTTTGTAGTGCAGGATGAGTCATCAATATTTGTCCATATAAATTTAAAATATGTGCTAAAAGTGTATTTTGTCACTGTTTAGGAGTAGCATATAGTTAGCTTCAAAATGAACACAGAGGCCACAAAACTCTTGTGCTTATTTGCTTATAAAAGCTTAGCTTTTAATATCAAAAGTTCATGTATTTAGCTTTTGTACTGATTAGATTTAGATGATGTTTCACACTATACCAGCAGGATTTATTATTTCACACACTTTTCTCTGATTACTTAGTTGAAATTCTCTTCCACATGGTTTATGCATGTGAGCCCAAAAGGCAGGCATGACTAGCAGAAAGAGATTATAATCTGCCTGACTACAAGACCCAGCTAAACAATGCCAAATCCTGTTGAAAAAATGAAGCAAAAAAGAAAAGCTAGGGGACTTTTAAAGGTAAATCGATGACCTGTAGTTTTGAGGATGGTGAACTGAAGGACATTTTGACTACATGCTGAAATAAAAGTTGCCTGCTTCCTGAGTGACAATAGTCTGACTGTGCTGTGTCTGTATTAACTACATGTAGCTTTGAGCATCTCATATTTTATCTGTGACTGTAACAACTAGAGTGGAAAGTACAATTTCAGTTCAAATGCAAATAGACGGCTTCATTGTTCCATATTTAACACAGACATAAGGGCGGCACTGGAGAGGGCGCACAAAACCCAGAGCTGTTGTGTGACCACTGGTGTGCATTATACATAATTCATAAAGGAGATGAAAGAAGCAATATCATTGTTCCCCAGCTGATATCATGGAGGGGGAAATTAATTTCAATCCACTGTAAATTACACACAGTGAGAGTGATCACCTTTTTCGTTTTTTCTGCTGAGCTCATGAGAATCAGGCTGCTCTCTCTGTCTCCCTGCCTAGAATAAGCCATAAGCTTTTTCTCTCAAAGCCAACTAAAAGAAAGGAGAAGAAGAGAACAACTAGATATGTTTTTTTAAAGGAATAGCTCATCTAAAAATGAAAATTCTGTCATCATTTACTCCCTCATGTCATTCCAAACCTGTATGACTTTAGTTCTTCCATTGATTGAACACAAAAAGAGAATTATACTAGTCACTCTTTTCCATGTAGTTAGTCCCCATGGGAGCTGAAGCTTTCAAAAATAATGAAAAAGTACCCTAAAATGATCATAAAAGTGGTCCATATGGCTTGTGCATTATATTCAAAGTCTTCCTAACAGTCGTCATACGATAACATTGTGTGAGGAACAGGCCAAAATTGAAATCCATGTTATATTGAAAAAAGTGGCCAGGATATTATAATAATAAAAATTTTGTGTTCCACAAAAGAAAAAATAAGTCGTACCAGTTTGGAACAACATGAGTGAGCAAAAAGCAAAATTTGGTGAACTATCCTTTTAGTGCTGCAGTCTGCAATAATAAATATAAACTACATATGACTAAATCACAAAGCTCACTGCAGACCGGACGCACATTATAGACACAGTAGTTCTTTATTATCGGATACACCTTCAAGCATGACTAGATATCAGTCTCTTTTATCCACAAGGCTGCACTAATGGGCGCACTCGGCAGGAGTCATGTGTCTTGGATAATGTACGCTCTGATTCGAGTTAAACGATTAGGCATACTGTCTGGCATTTGTTCTCAGCTTTTTCTCATCCTGAATTGGCAGGATTGTCAGGGGTGCAAATATGCATAAATAACTAGTATGGCTGTGCTAGCGCATGCGCAACAGAGCGGCCTGAAAATGACAACGAAGTGTTAATGACTCTGCAAAAAAAGAGCCGCACACACCACCCGGCCCCCTGGCTTATTAGCTAGCAAAGGCAGAGGCAGCCTCCCTCCGTCTCCATTTCTGGGTGGCAGGCAGTCTGCGCTCCTGTGATGTCATCCTGCAATGTGAGCATCCCACTTGGACTGATGCAATACTCCGGTGACACTCGGTAACAAGCAGCCAGCGCCTGCCAATCCCCGCCCCCATGCCCCCTTCCTCGGTCTCATTGTCTTTCTCTGTCACTCTCCACCTCATGGCCACTTTTCCTACAGTCTTCTCAAGTTTTAATCAGCCTCTCTTTCACCTTTCTACCTATCTCTCTCTTTTCTCTCCTGGGTCTACTTTTCTTGTCATCCTTTTCTTTCCACACGCCTACTCCTCAGCTACCCTTCTCTCTGAACGGCCCTCTGGTTGTCATGGCATCAGGCACCATTGCTCAGCATTCTGCAGTTCAGCAGATAAAGAACGGGCTGTTTAACTCTTACCCGTCTGAGCCAGAGCGGTCTGCAAGACACAAAGATAGAATATCAGCAGGCATTATCCACATACCCTAGACTAATTAACAGCTTATGATGATGATTAAACAGTCCCTAAAACTAAATATCAGGGATGATAAGATGAAAAGCTCAACAAACAGAACATTAGAGAGTCGATCTGTGTTTTGAAGTTGCAATTAGCCCAGCCGCAGCATTTAAAACCACTGCAATAAAATGAGCCCATTGTTTTCTAGTACGACACCGGAGAAACCTGCTGGGTTTAATGGATATCTTTGCATTCTGTCATGAGACTGAAGTGGCTAAACGAGGTCTGCAACTATGAGAGAGTGTGTCAACTTGAGAAGCAAATGGATTAACCCTTTGCCATAATGGCAAGGCTGCACTTAGAAGCCAAGTAATGAATGGACTCCATCAAAAGATTAGAGGCTGAACCTGGGTGTGCCTCTTCAGGGTGGTTTGAGGTCTAGAAAGATGAAAAATCCTCTTTCTGTTGTCTTATAGTTTCTTACCTACATCATTCTACTTGCTCATACTTTTGTCATTTTCTCAGCACTTCTGGAACTTCGTAAGCTTTGTAAGCCACTCTGGATAAAAGTGTCTGTTTTGAGAATGGACCAGAATCTTCAATGATTGCATTCATTTCAAAAGAACAGTAAATCTTAAATAACTATAGGCCGCACATAATTTTTTTAGAGGAAAAAAAAAAACGGTTACCCTTTAACATTTGTTATATTTAGCAACTTTGCTGTGTTTATTATCTCTAGTAAATCCATAATTTGGATTTAGAGCCATTAACACCAATTTTTAATTGCAATAAATCTGATTCATGTGTACAGTTGACAAAAATAAGATGCACGCTAAGAATCTGAACAAGATTCTCGATTCCCAACACCGTTGATAAATGAAGATTCGGTTTTGCCTGATGACAGCACTGAACTGTTTTTATTTTGGTGTAAAACATTACGGATGCAAGTTATAATGCATCCTCCTCCTGTGGTTTCAAAAAGGATGGGAGTCTCATTTGCATCTTTCCATTCTTTGTTTGGATGCAATTCAAATGCCTAGCAACCACAACCGTGGGAGTTGAAGGCAATCAGCAGTTGATACAATGACATGCGTGTGTCACTGAGTTCAGTCTTCTATCAAGGGATGAAACAGACATCAGGTGCTGCATAATTGTAACTAAGAGCCAGGGGGAGAGAAGAGTAGTTTGATAGTTTGTTCACTTCAGCAAGAAATCTCATTGGAACTCACACGTTTATCAGACGAAATTAATTACGCACACAACTTGTTACAATCAAGGGACGCGTTAAAACCCTGAATCACTTACATTGAAGGGTCCTGAAATTATGTAATCCCGCTGGATTCGCACGTAATACAATAACACACCTCTAAAGACGTGGAAGTGATAACTTTAAGAGATCAAAAGTTTGATTAGTACAGTGGATCACAGAATGTTTCATCTCATATGCTTTATAGCATTTATTAAAATGCACTATAAAATCAGTATGAAAATACAGAAAGTTGTTGTGTCATGGTGTATGTTTGATGCACATATATATATATATAAAGTAAATATAAAAAGAAAATGTGGGATAAAACAGGAATGATGAATAACAAGGATAAAAGAGGAATGCAGATAAAACAGATCTCTAAGTCTAAGTATTCATATCAAAATGCATATATGATCAAAACCACATGCAAAGGCCCAGAAGCATAAACATATGTGTATGGGGGACTGGGAATAATATAAAACTTTTATATAGCTTTGCTCATAAATTTTAATTATATAACATGAAGTTTGCCCAGTAGCCCAATATGGTTGGCAGAAATGCATTGTTTTGGCAAACTGCTGGCTGTGCCCCTCCCCCAACCAGAATGCAGCAGCCAGTATGCACCAGGTGAAGTTGATCTGTTAATTAGCAGGGTAAGCAGGGTAGAGACAGACTCAGGGCAGAACAGCAGCAGAAAGCAGGACAGGAAAGTGAGCACTACCAACGTGCCATTATTTGGACTGAAGAAAACTCTTATGTGCAGAATTAAGCCTACTATAATCAATGGAGAAGTTGCCAGTATGAAATTGGATTTTTGTTATTTACTGTGAAAATGTTGGAATATCTGCTGCTTACTACTTTGTGTCAATCATTTAAATCACGTGTGTGCTAAATCCTGTTTTGTATTTGACTGCATCTGTTTGTGCTCTTAAAATGGTGTTTATATTTGTGTTTAAAGGTTTTTCACCTGACTGATTGACTGAATGAACACTGCATCAAACTTTCAAAAATAAAAAAGAAGTAAAGAGAGCAAAAGTGTGGTCAATGAGTGAAGTCCAGTTGAATTCTTCTTGTAGCGGGCTGTCTTTTTCAAGTGGGAGAATTCTGCACACTGAGAACCTTGCAAAATAGTGAGGAATCACTTGACAGTGAAAAACCGCCACATCAAGGAAGGCCAGAAACCTGGTAAGACACTGAATCAAGAAGTGTGAACCATCACTTTACCTGTATCCTGCTGGAATAGAGAATGGCTGACTCAAAGTCACTGGTGCAACTTAAGGCAAACAGAACAACTGCGAAACGCCAATTCTCCCGGCTGGCCAACAACGTCATTAGGATGCACACAATGTAGTCTGAAGAGGAGCTCAGGGACAGTTTCAAAAAGCTCACAATTGAGGCCAGCAAAGTCATAGAAACCAATGATGATGTGGAGGCCCATTGCAGAAGTGAAGCTGGACGCAGATGTTTCTGTGTTGAACGAGCAGCAAAAGGCTGATATAGAAAAAACTGCAAGTGAGTGTGAGATGAAACTAAAGGAGCTGAAAGATCTCATCCAAAAGACACTTTGGTCCAGCTTTGGAGAAGAGGAGCTAGTTATGGCGGTAAAGGCTGCAGAGGATGAAGCAGAGTGTGTGTCATCTATCAAACCTAGTGGCAATAAAGAGGCCTTTGACTTCAAGCTCGACCATCTAAAAAGACCGCAAAAGAGCTGCATACGCAGTGGAAATGTTGGGCTCCTCCCGCTGAGCAGAAAGACTTCCAGTATCTCATACGAAGACTTGAGCAAGCCCTTCCCAAGTTAATTTCAAGAAAAGCAGACTTCATCCAAGCAAAAGCTGAAGAAGACGCAGAAAGAGTAGTGACGGCAGCTTCCATCAGCTACCCAACACCAACCATTAAACTGAAACCAACTTCCCTTCCTAAGTTTACTGGCATTAGGCGTGAATTTCACCGCTGGAGAAGAGATTAGGAAGCCCTTCAAAAACAAGGGGAGCCAACAGGGTCAAAAGAAGTCAAAAAGTTCCAGCTACTTGACAGCCTGGATGACAGAATAACGAGAGATCTTCATTTGGTGTCTTATAATACAGCAGACGATATCTTCCATGTCCTGGAGAACCGCTTTGGAAGCCAAACTGCCATCACCATTGAGATAGTTGAGGAGCTTCAAAGGCTTCCAGCTGTCAAAGGCCACCAGCCAAAAAAGATTGTTGAGCTCATTCATGCTGTTGAGAAAGCCCTTCAAGACCTGAGTGACCTTGGTGACACCGGTGCTATAAAGAACCCACTGGTGACTAAGTCAATCGAAAGTAAACTCTCTGATGCACTGAAGAAAGAGTGGCTTCTCTATGCAGCTGAGAATAGCACTGCCGTGGTGCCAGACAAGCACTTTGACAGTCTTCTGGTTTTCCTCAAGAGTCAAGAAAGCATCTACGAACAGTTGGACCAATTGAGAGATGAAGACCCACCGAGGAGGGAGACCAGGTCCGAGCCAAGGTAAGCCAGAACTAGAGCCTCAAACCAGTCAAGTAGCTATCATTCAGGGTGTGTTGTTTGTGGAGACAACAAGCATAAGAAAAAACTGTACTTTTGCAAAAAGTTCCATATGCTCAAGCTCACAGAGAAGAAGGATGCAGTAAGAATACTGGGAGCCTGCATGAAATGTCTGGAAGCCCATGGTGATGATGACCACTGCAAGACTTCATTCCTATGCAAAAATCCAGAGTGTAAGGACCAGCGAATAACAGACCATCATTATTATCTGTGCCCCAATGCCGAAGCGAAGCTCTGGCCCGGAGAAGGAGCAAAGTCAGTATAGTGGGAGGTGAAGACAGAAGGAACTACACAGAGGTCCAGGAAGAATTCTTTGGAAAACTCTCACCTGAACTAGCCCAACAATGTCGAGATGTTTTCTGCAACACAGTGTCCAGTTACCTGCTGAAGATCCACGTCAGCACTCCAAGAGGCACCCTCAAGGTCCATCAGATGGTTTGTTATGGTCTGGACAGCATTGCAGACGTCCACAGGCATGTGACAGCCAAACAATTGCAAAAGTTCTTCCCAGATGTTCCTCTTGGTGAACTGGAGAGTCCAAGAGAAATCCACCTCCTTATAAGTCACAAGGAAGGTCAGATGGCTCCCCAGAAAGTCTGCATGGTCGGAGACCTCGTGCTGTGGGATGGACCATTGGGAAAGACAGCCGCTGGTGCCCATCCTGAGCTGTTTGAAGAAATCGCAGTACCGGCTCATATGTCCAGAACGCATTTCGCAAGGTCCATGAGGACTGCTGCTGTGAAATATGAAGAACTTACCTGTGTGGCCCCTATTCATTCTCCAAGTCAGCAAAGCTCATTAAGCATCCAACCTCAGCAGTTTTGTTCTGCAGCTACTACCCGTGACTTCCTCGAGTGGTGGAGATGGGAAAGTATTGGTGCTGCCTGTGACTCAAGATGTGGAGGCTGCCGTTGTGGAAACTGCCAACCAGGTGGCAAAGAGATGACCATTGCTCAAGAAAGAGAGCTGGAGGTGGTGAGAAGTGGCCTTACATATGTAGCTGATGATGACCACAGTGAGAGGCCCCACTGGCATGCCAAATATCCCTGGATAGAAGATCCATCCACATTGCTGAACCGCCTCAACAGGCGGTTGAGATGACCTTCCTGAGGACTGAGAGACAGCTGGGCAAAGAACTGGAATGGAAAGCTGTCTACGCCGCTCAAGTTCACGACATGGTCAATCGCCGGGCCGCAGTAAAATTGTCCAAAGAAGCTCTACTTACTTGGTCCGGACCAATTTGGTATATCAGTCATCTCATCGCTCCAAATCCACATTCTGTCACGACTCCAGTAAGACTCGTCTGGAACAGCAGTCAGAAGTTCAGAGGCCTGAGTCTCAATGACCTCCTGCTAAAAGGTCCAGATGTCCTCAACTCAATCCGTGCTGTGCTTCTCAAGTTCTGGAGGGGTGTCTTCGCTGCCCTGGGAGATATCAAAAAAATGTATAACTCAGTTTGGCTCGAAGACAGAGAAGTACATTTGCACAGGTTTTTGTGGCACGACTCTGAAGAGGAAGAGCTGGGCAAGTACGCAATCACGAGGGTCAACATTGGAGACAAGCCAGCAGGTTGTATTGCTCAGATCGCCATGAGGGAGACAGCCAATCTTCCCCAGTATAGCCACCTTAAGGAAGAGCATTGAGTGCTACAAGAGGACAGCTATGTGGATGACATCTTGACCTCTTACAACAACTTGGACCAGCTCAAAATCATCACAGCAAATGTGGGGCAAACCCTGAAAGAAGGGGGGTTCGAGCTGAAGCCATGGGTTTTCTCTGGCCAAAGTAAGAGGAAGGAGTCTGCTTGGAAACAGGAAGATGAGGCAACTCCAAAGACAGTGGTCCTACCAAACCAGCTCAAAGATGAAGACAACAAAGCTCTTGGCCTTGGCTATACCTTAGAAGATGACAAGTTTCATGTCATGGTCAGAATAAACTTCTCAAAAAGAAGGAAAAAAAGAAGGACTTGGCCAAGACCTTTTGCTAGAGCAAGTTAGACGCCAGACCCTCTGACGCGACGAGAGTTACTCAGTCGAGTTTCTGGACTTTATGACCCGATTGGGCTGACAACGCCTGTAAAGCAGAGGGGGGCCATCTTGGTCCGAAGAGCATTCCAAGAGGCCAAACCCAGAAGTAGCACCATGAAGGACACATGGGACCTCACGCTGTCAGACAAACTTAGAGAAGATGCTATTGACCTTTTTGAAGAATATGTTTAGCTGGGCAAAGTCAAGTTTGCAAGGGCCTTGACTCTAGCAGGCGTTTCTGCTGAACCTAATGCAATCACCTTCTCCGATGGCAGTGAGCATGCCTATGGTGCTGTCCTGTATCTGTGGTGGGCCTGCGATCAAGGTTCAACAGTAAGACTAGTGGAGTCTAAAGCCAAATTGACTCCACTAGACCACAAGGGAGAACCAGTCAAGGCAGAGCTGTGTGGGGCAGTTTTTGCCACTCGTTTAAAGTAATACTTCGAGCAACACAGCCAAATCCAAGTCAAGCAGTGGTACCACTTTGTTGACAGCCAGACAGTCCTTAGTGCAATTTAATGCATGAGCTATGGCTTCCATACTTTTTTCGCCAACAGGATTGGAGAGATCCAAAGCAGTACACAACTTCAGGACTGGTGGTGGGTCCCTGGACCGCTGAATATTGCCAATATTATTACTCGAGGGGCTGGTCCAAAAGACTTGGAGGAAGATTCAGAGTGGCAGCAGGGGCCAAAGTTTCTAAGTCTACCGTTCGATGAGTGGCCAATTAAAACAGCGAAAGATGTTTCGGTAACTGCCTGAGAGAGCGTTAGTAAGATGCAGAAGAAATCGTTTGTGGCTGCACTGACAAGAGCTCAAGTAAAGAAACGACCGCTAGATCGAGAACATCGAAGACCACCAGCCAGCGCAGTTATCCGAAATCTGGTGGATGAAAAATGATTCAGCAATCTGACTCATTTGGTCAAGACAGTTGCATGGGTCTGGAGAGCAGCAAAGTGGGAGGCAGTTTCATCAGCAGGAGTTATTACTGCAACAGAACGCCAAGATGCCCTAAGAGACCTCTTCTTTGCTGCACAAGAAGGTGTGACCTTTCCAACCACCACTACAGACTGGCTAGTAGTCTATAAAGAGCAAGATTCTGGGCTGCTGGTTTGTGGCGGAAGAGTCCAGAGCTTTAAAGAAGACAAAGTTGGTGTTCCCCTTTTACATTACAGCGTGTGGGTCTCGACATTGTTAGCTCGTGAGGCTCACGATGAGGGTCATGAGGGAGTGGCTGCGACTCTACTGAAGATGAGAAAGAAAGCGTAGGTCATTAGAGGAAGGAAAATTGCTCAAAAAGTTGTTGACAACTGAATAATCTGTAAGAAAGGCAGAGCAAGAAGATGCCAACAAGTAATGGGCAACCTACCTCAAGAGAGAACTAGGCCTGCTGTCCCGTTTGAGTTCACAGCTGTTGATCTGTTTGGACCCTATCAAGTCAAAGACGATGTGAAGAAGCGGGTCACAATGAAAGTGTGGGGAGTTGTGTTCTACTGCATGGCCAGTAGAGCTATCCACACAGAGCTGGCCAACACCATGTCAACTGAGAGTTTCCTGATGGCATACCAGAGATTCACTGCAATCTGAGGGCATCCTAAGAAGATCTGGTCTGGTCCAGGCACCAACTTCATCTGTGCCAAATCTGTCCTAGAAGAACTATACAAGTTTCTGAATGGTTTGGACAGGTCTGTTGTGGAGGAAGTTTCAGCTCAAAATGGAACAGACTAGCAGTGGAAAATCCAACCAGCCGATTCGCCACATCGTAATGGTGCTGCGGAAGCTGCTGTCCGCATTGTGAAGAAGGCATTCCAGAGTCTGGGCAAAGAGTCAGGCCTCAGCTACAATTGAGCTCCAGACAACCCTTCAGATCGCCACCAACCTTGCCAATGAATGTCCAACAGATGCTAGGGTGCAAAGCCGTGAAGATAGTGTTAAATACATCACGCACAATAAGTTTCTACTGGGACGAGCATCTTCAAGTAGTGACTTTAAGACATTTGACTTCACAAGCTACCCCTATAAGAGCTCGCCGGTCCCAACCTGTTTGTGAGAAGCAAATGGCATACCTCACAAAGGAACATTGCTGTTGGAGATATTGTTTGGCTGTGTGACCAGAATGCATTGAGGGGTCAGTTCAAGCTAGGAAGAGTTGTTTTATTTGCCATTATTTGGACTGAAGAAAACTCTTCTGTGCAGAATTAACCCTACTACTAGTTGCCGGTATGAAATTGGATTTTTGTTATTTACTGTAAAAATGTTGGAATATCTGCTGCAGCAGTTTAAATATCTGCTGCTTACTACTTTGTGGTAATTTAAAATCAATTATTTAAATCATGTGTGTGCTAAATCCTGTTTTGTATTTGACTGCATCTGTTTGTGCTCTTAAAATGGTGTTTATATTTGTGTTTAAAGGTTTTTCACCTGACTGATTGACTAAATGAACACTGCATTGAACTTTCAAAAATAAAAAAGAAGGAAAGAGAGCAAAAGTGTGGTCAATGAGTGAAGTCTAGTTGAATTCTTCTTGTAGTGGGCTGTCTTTTTCAAGTGGGAGAATTCTGCACACTGAGAACCTTGCAAAATAGTGAGGAATCACTTGACATGCATACACTGGTAAATACAGTAGATGCTATCCATAGAAGGATTGATGCTTACAACATGCACATTCGGTAACTGAGACAATCATTTGGTAGAGGCCTTCACTACAGGTCCGCTACAGGTTCTTATTTCCTTACATTGTGGTCCAGGCAAAATAAAACTCTTTAATAATTATTTAATTATACCAAAAGTGGGTGGGACAAAATTCATCCTTTCAGTTATAATGCTTACTACAGTCCTACATACAGGCCATGGTTAGCTGCTTTAGGCTGAAGTGTAAAAAAAACATTATATACACATATACATACACCGATCAGGCATAACATTATGACCACCTTCCTAATATTGTGTTGGTCCCCCTTTTGCTGCCAAAACACCCGTCGAGGCATGGACTCCACTGCTGTGGCATCTGGCACTAAGATGTTAGCAGCAGATCCTTTAGGTCCTGTAAATTGCGAGGTGGGGCCTTCATGGATCAGGCTTGTTTGTTCACCACATCCTCATCACATGCTCAATTGGATTGAGATCTGGGGAATTTGGAGGCCAAGTCAACAGCTCAAACTCGTTGTGCTCCTCAAACCATTCCTGAACTATTTTTGCTTGTGGCAGGGCACATTATCCTGCTGAAAGAGGCCACAGCCACTAGGGAATACCGTTTCCATGAAAGGGAGTACATGGTCTGCAACAATGCTTAGGTAGGTGGACTGGAGGAGCCAGGTGGATAAACAAGGATTCCATGAAATTCATAAACATGCTCTTGTGTTTGTCTCTCTCTTTCTCTCTTATACACACATGTACTGTAACACACACACACACACACACAAATTTAGAGAAAAATGGTGTTCGTTTGCATAGTATGCAAATCCAGACTTCAACGCCACATACTGAGGACATGAAGCACTTCTGGGTAAAAGTAGAATGGTAACATAACAAAAGTCCCATTGGCTAATGCATTAACTAACATTGACTAACAATGTGCAATACACTTGTAACAGTATTTATTAATCTTTGTTAATGTTAGTTACATTGCTGGCTCAGCAAAATACAGTTGTACAAATCTTAAAGGAATATTCGTGAACAACATGAAGCGCTAGTATGAGTTTGTTAAAATATGTTTGTAATACTTGTAAGTGCTAAAGTATAGCAAGACATTAATTAATTGTGAAAAAAGCATACAATACAACAAGCTGCATTAAATAGCAGCACAGCTTTTTACAGCTTAACAGCAAAAAAGGTGAGAGGAGGTAAGGAAGAAAGATGAGGGCAAGATGAGTGGTGACAAGTGGACAGAGTGAGATATGTGAAACGAAGTAAAGAGCCTGAAGTGGCAGGCTGGATACACAGGCATAGAAACAGCTTTTGCGTTTTTAATGTTTTAAGACAACTCAAGGCTCCAAAGGGAGAAAAGGAAAATATAATGAAAGCAGCTTAAAACAGAGGATGAAGTAAGTGACTAACTGTGCATTTGAAACATGTTCAGACAAGCAGGAATAGAAAACTACTAGAAAGGCCATATTTGAAATCAGCTCTATTTGTTCAGCTAGGATGCATTAAATTGATCAAAAGTGACAGTAAAATCATTTGTTATAAAAGATTTCTATTTCAAATAAATACTATAATCCTGAACTTTCTATTCATCAACAAATCCTTAAAAAATGCAACACAGTTTCCCCAAAAACATTAAACTGTTCACATATTATAATATAATCACATATTATAAATCACATATTATAATATAATATAAAACAGCATATTATAATGATTTCTGAAAGATTATCTGACACTGAACAATGGAATGTGGTTTTACCACCACAGTAATAAATTACATTTTTAAAATATAATAAAATTGAAACTGTAATACTATTTTACAATATTACTGTTTAAATAAATGCAACCTTGGTGAGCAAAAAAGACTTCTTTCAAAAAACATAAAAAAATCTAGAACCAACCCTAAACTTTTGAACAGTAATGCCTATTAAAAATGGCAATTTTTCAGTAAATAATTCACAGTTAATATTGTATTCACTGTGCCAGGTCAGTTTGACCGTATGCAACTATCTGACCATGCGTATGTAATCACAGGACACAATGCTCTCATCCAATGATGAGATCTATTTGTTCTCCAGCAGGTCCAGGAAAGCAGAGTGATTTACTTGTGATCGCTAAATTGAATTAGACTGAATGAAAAAGGGGAACGTGGAACGGAGGACGACAAATAACAGAATGAAAGATTCGCTTTTGTGCATGGACACAGTTACTGTGGTCAAAAGACAAGCAGTCTACGCATCTTACTGAGGACAAATGACATTATGTGTCTAAAATTGAGAAAAGCATGCTAATATGCTTTGCTTTGCAGCATTATTCACAAACACAGAGCAGCTGTGAGACATGAGTTTTGGTGAATGTTCCCAAACCAGCTCTTGCAGTCCACCTCACATGAATTAGTAATTATAGCAGAAGTACATGATATCAGATTTACATCTGCGTTTAATCAAATTGTGATGTTTTTTATGAGATGGTTAACAAGAAGTGTAACTTTATCTATAATGCCTGGGCATGAATCCATATTGGGAGAAAGCAGAATAAAAGCCCAACTTATTTTGAAAAAAAGACATACTTGAAACAACTTTCTGTGCAGTTGTTTTTAAGACAACTTATGCTTCCAGTACTAGGCTTCATATCAATGTGTTGTTTTGATTTGACTCTGAAATGCAGAACTAGTAAGCAAGAGTCATTTTGGTTTGACCCCTCAGTCCTCTTCTCTGTTGAGAGTTACGGGGGATTGGGTCTGGTGCAATGACATCACCTCAGAGCATGACAACTGACACCGCAGCTCTCATTGACCCAGTGCACTCTCGGCTTTGTTGACTGAGCAGCCAATCATTAGAGCACATCGTCAATTATTCAAGGTACTGCCATGTCACTTATCCTCCCTGATGAAGACGAATGGGGCCGTGGCTATATGGTACAAGATGACACTGGGGTCTGCTGAGGCCTGACATCAAGTGCTAAAGAGACGTACTCATGCGCTGAGAATCTTTAAGTGTCCTCTGTGATTTGACAATAAAGAAGACCCAAGCATGATACACTGAGATATACAGTACTTGGAACTGTGCAAATAAACCAACCAACCAACCAGCCAACAAGACTCGTGAAGTACATGGTCTGGCATTTACATGCGAAACCATCATGAAAACTATCATGTAAATATTTTTGAAATAATCTGCATAAATATCTGCTAGAGTTCAGCTCTTTAGTGTTAGCTGGTCTATGATTATCCTAGCTTAAAGGTGCTGTATGTAACTTTTTTACTCTACTAAAGCATAAAAATACCATAATATGTTTACAGATATTTAGGAAACATGCTAAGTTCACATACTTGTTTCTCTGAAAAACAATGCTACAGAGAGTTATTCTACTTTCAAATGTGCGTTCCATGTTGGAATGTCTGTTTTTGTTTTGGTCTGTGTGATTCCGCCGCTGTCAATTTACCCAATAGTATTTCAACACCCCAGATTGCTAGTTGGTGGAAAACACAGCTTATTGCAGCCATGGAAGCCAGCAAACAAACTGGGTCTACCCGACCTAAAAAGCCCTGGCATCCATCTAAAAATCTCTATGAACGAGAGCATATTAAAACGCGGATAAATCAACTCATCAGCTTACAGTGTGTAAGCCTCCTCAGCTTTCATTGTCAATTGCGCTCGTTCCTGTTGCGTGTCCTCAAGCTGGCAACCCGCGTGAGCGTTAAGTCTGAGGTGGAGGGGGCGGGGGAAACAACTCTCTCAAATATTTTGAATTTGGACTGCAGTACCTATTTCGACCACTAGCTATCAATCTTACATACTGCACCTTTAAGCATGATGCGTAAAAAAGATATCAGTCAGAGCAGAGCACCGCTTGGATGACCTCTCACAACTCCAGACTCTGGCAAACCAGACACCAAAACCACCATGGCAAGTCCCACTCATACGCTTCAAAAGGTTCTCTCTGCTTCCTGTGGTAAATATGGTGTGGTGAGAAGCTAAATGAACTGTCAGAGAACAATGACACCTTTAGGGGTACAACAGCTTGTCACTGGGGTAGTACACTTAAAAGGTACATATTTGCACCTCATCTATCCATTTAAAGTGTACTAATGTTCAGGGTACAGACCAAGTGAGTAGATGAGTATAGAAGAATTTACTTGTTTGGCATGATGACGTACTGATGTATTTTATATCATAAAATAAAATGTAAAAATATCTTGAGCTTGTGTTAACCACAGACCTTATTTCAGGCATCTAACCAAAAGACCATTCAAAAACCAATGTCAGGACGATGGAAACGGATGTGCTAAAATGCTAACTCGTTTCCGGGTTGTCAATGCTCTCTATACACTATTTTTCCAGAAATTTGGGTGGTAACACTTTAGTTTAGGGTCCAACCAAGTCATAGTTATTAGTTAGTTAATAGTGAGAATTGGACCCTCATCTAAAGTGTGACCATTGGGGTTAGTAAGATTTTTTTCCAGCAAGGATGCACTGATCAAAAGTGACAAATACAAAATGCCTATTTCAAATAAATGCTGTTCTTCACAAAAATTATTTTCACATGGTTTTCACAAAAATATTAAGCAGTAAAACTGTTTTCAAAATTGATAAAAATAAGAAATGTTTCTTGAGCACTAAATTAGTATATTAGATTCATTTTCGAAGGATCATGTGACGCTGAAGACTGGAGTAATGGCTGCTAAAAATTCAGCTTTGCCATCACAGGAATAAATTACATTTCATTTTAAAATATATAAAAATAGAACAGTTATTTCAAATTGTTTTAATATTTCACAATATTGCTGTTTTACAGTATTTTTTGATCAAATAAATGCAGCCTTGGTGAGCATAAGACTTTTTTCAAAAACATAAAAAAATCGTACATACACCAAACTTTGGTATGGTACTGTACTATTGGGAACTAGCGAGAATACTGAGACACAGCATTTGTTTATGATTTAAATATTTGAACACATAAAACGTTATTAAACCTTACACTTCAAACTATAAATGGAAGCATAATAGAACTCAATCCATTTGGGATCTTTTTGAATTGAGACAACTGTGAACTCAATAATACCTTACAAACCCGATTCCAAAAAAATTGGGACACTGTACAAATTGTGAATAAAAACAGAATGCAATGATGTGGAAGTTTCAAATTTCAATATTTTATTCAGAATACAACATAGATGGCATATCAAATGTTTAAACTGAGAAAATGTATCATTTTAAGGAAAAAATAAGTTGATCTTAAATTTCATGGCATCAACACATCTCAAAAAAGTTGGGACAAGGCCATGTTTACCACTGTGTGGCATCCCCTCTTCTTTTTATAACAGTCTGCAAACGTCTGGGGACTGAGGAGACAAGTTGCTCAAGTTTAGGAATAGGAATGTTGTCCCATTCTTGTCTAATACAGGCTTCTAGTTGCTCAACTGTCTTAGGTCTTCTTTGTCGCATCTTCCTCTTTTTGATGCGCCAAATGTTTTCTATGGGTGAAAGATCTGGACTGCAGGCTGGCCATTTCAGTACCCGGATCCTTCTACGCAGCCATGATGTTGTAATTGATGCAGTATGTGGTCTGGCATTGTCATGTTGGAAAATGTAAGGTCTTCCCTGAAAGAGACGACGTCTGGATGGGAGCATATGTTGTTCTAGAACTTGGATATATCTTTCAGCATTGATGGTGCCTTTCCAGATGTGTAAGCTGCCCATGCCACACGCACTCATGCAACCCCATACCATCAGAGATGCAGGCTTCTGAACTGAGCGCTGATAACAACTTGGGTTGTCCTTGTCCTCTTTAGTCCGGATGACATGGCGTCCCAGTTTTCCAAAAAGAACTTCAAATTTTGATTCGTCTGACCACAGAACAGTTTTCCACTTTGCCACAGTCCATTTTAAATGAGCCTTGGCCCAGAGAAAACGCCTGCGCTTCTGGATCATGTTTAGATATGGCTTCATTTTTGACCTATAGAGTTTTAGCCGGCAACGGCGAATGGCACGGTGGATTGTGTTCACCGACAATGTTGTGATTTCCATTACAGTAGCATTCCTGTATGTGATGCAGTGCCGTCTAAGGGCCCGAAGATCACGGGCATCCAGTATGGTTTTCCGGCCTTGACCCTTACGCACAGAGATTGCTCCAGATTCTCTGAATCTTTGGATGATATTATGCACTGTAGATGATGATAACTTCAAACTCTTTGCAATTTTTATCTGAGAAACTCCTTTCTGATATTGCTCCACTATTTTTCGCCACAGCATTGGGGGAATTGGTGATCCTCTGCCCATTTTGACTTCTGAGAGACACTGCCACTCTGAGAGGCTCTTTTTATACCCAATCATGTTGCCAATTGACCTAATAAGTTGCAAATTGGTCCTCCAGCTGTCACTTACATGTACATACACAACTTTTCCGGCCTCTTATTGCTACCTGTCCCAACTTTTTTGGAATGTGTAGCTCTCATGAAATCCAAAATGAGCCAATATTTGGCATGACATTTCAAAATGTCTCACTTTCAACATTTGATATGTTATCTACAGTGTGGAGAACAAGTATTTGATACACTGCAGATTTTGCAGGTTTTCCTACTTACAAAGCATGTAGAGGTCTGTAATTTTTATCATAGGTACACTTCAACTGTGAGAGACGGAATCTAAAACAAAAATCCAGAAAATCACATTGTATGATTTTTAAATAATTAATTTGCATTTTATTGCATGACATAAGTATTTGATCACCTACCAACCAGTAAGAATTCCAGCTCTCACAGACCTGTTCATTTTTCTTTAAGAAGCCCTCCTGTTCTCCACTCATTACCTGTATTAACTGCACCTGTTTGAACTTGTTACCTGTATAAAAGACACCTGTCCACACACTCAATCAAACAGATTCTAACCTCTCCACAATGGCCAAGACCAGAGAGCTGTGTAAGGACATCAGGGATAAAATTGTAGACCTGCACAAGGCTGAGATGGGCTACAGGACAATAGGCAAGCAGCTTGGTGAGAAGGCAACAACTGTTGGCGCAATTATTAGAAAATGGAAGAAGTTCAAGATGACGGTCAATCTCCCTCGGTCTGGGGCACCATGCAAGATCTCACCTCGTGGGGCATCAATGATCATGAGGAAGGTGAGGGATCAGCCCAGAACTACACGGCAGGACCTGGTCAATGACCTGAAGAGAGCTGGGACCACAGTCTCAAAGAAAACCATTAGTAACACACTACGCCGTCATGGATTAAAAACCTGCAGTGCACGCAAGGTCCCCCTGCTCAAGCCAGAGCATGTCCAGGCCCGTCTGAAGTTTGCCAATGACCATCTGGATGATCCAGAGGAGGAATGGGAGAAGGTCATGTGGTCTGATGAGACAAAAATAGAGCTTTTTGGTCTAAACTCCACTCGCCGTGTTTGGAGGAAGAAGAAGGATGAGTACAACCCCAAGAACACCATCCCAACCGTGAAGCATGGAGGTGGAAACATCATTCATCTTCAAAACATAATTTTGCTTTTCTGCAAAGGGGACAGGACGACTGCACCATATTGAGGGGAGGATGGATGGGGCCATGTATCGCGAGATATTGGCCAACAACCTCCTTCCCTCAGTAAGAGCATTGAAGATGGGTCGTGGCTGGGTCTTCCAGCATGACAACGACCCGAAACACACAGCCAGGGCAACTAAGGAGTGGCTCCGTAAGAAGCATCTCAAGGTCCTGGAGTGGCCTAGCCAGTCTCCAGACCTGAACTCAATAGAAAATCTTTATAGGGGGCTGAAAGTCCGTATTGCCCAACGACAGCCCCGAAACCTGAAGGATCTGGAGAAGGTCTGTATGGAGGAGTGGGCCAAAATCCCTGCTGCAGTGTGTGCAAATCTGGTCAAGAACTACAGGAAACGTATGATCTCTGTAATTGCAAACAAAGGTTTCTGTACCAAATATTAAGTTCTGCTTTTCTGATGTATCAAATACTTATGTCATGCAATAAAATGCTAATGAATTACTTAAGAATCATACAAATGTGATTTTCTGGATTTTTGTTTTTGATTCCGTCACTCACAGTTGAAGAGTACCTATGATAAATATTACAGACTTCTACATGCTTTGTAAGTGGGCAAACCTGCAAAATCTGCAGTGTATCAAATACTTGTTCTCCCCACTGTATATTCTATTGTGAATAAAATATAAGTTGAGATTTGTAAATTATTGCATTCCTTTTTTATTCACAATTTGTACAGTGTCCCAACTTTTTTGGAATCGGGTTTGTATAAAACAGATAGAAAATCAGGAAATGTTATAAGGGAAAAAGTCAAACTGAGAAGTCAGACAGAAGGATCCGCTAAAGATCCTCTGAGAGATCATGCGTAAGCTTGGGTGTTCAGGCTTGGAGATGTGGTTAGCCACAATGGGATTAATGGAGGAAAATCTGTGTGAATTAATCTGGCCTAACGAAGATAGAAGCTGAAAGATGCACTGTGATCCTCATTCAGCTGCCTAGCTGACTGCAGCACTTTTCAATCCACAGAACTCTTCCAATGGGAGTCAGGAACCGCCAGTCAACACATCACTATGTGTGGGTTAGTTTTAGTTTTATCTAACTGCACTAACTCAAACACAGAAATGAGTTGCAACGACTCGACTGGCTGTAAATTATCACAGTTATGTAGCCTAACTGTGGGCTGTTTATACAATTTCAGTCTGCATTTCATTCATAAATGAATTCAGAATAAATGAAAGTGTGGACTTTTAAACCGTAGACAACAAAATTAAGTTTCAAACAACAATTTAGAAATGCATAGCTTCTACAGTTGCCGTGGCATTAACTGAACTAATTTGATACCTTTCCCCTCATTTTATCATTTTGTTTTAACACTGAAAATGATCTGGGTCAGGCTCTTCCTTTGGCTACATGCATATGCTTATGCATGTATGACTGGACCCAAAAATACCACACCCTACCTTGGGGGCTCTCGTCTGGTGAGATGGCCTATGGTGTCATCTGCTCTCTGCCCAGTGGGTATGAACAACCAGCATCTGCTGCATGTTAAACATTCACATGCACACTCATGCACATAAGCACGTACACATGTATACACTCAAACACACTGCTGAGAATACAACTTTCAAATCTGACCAGGTGGAACCATAAAGCAGCTCAGAACATTCTGGGATGTGACTGTAAATCCTGTCAAAGATATGTAGTTCTCTTATGTTGATTAATTTAACTTACTAATTTAACTTAGTCCATTAAAACCTAATATTTTAAATATACATAACTTTCACAATAGTTTGTTTTTTATAGCTTGAAATGTATCTAACTTTTCTCTCTTTTTTTGTTAAAGAGAATTTTTTGTTGAATTGAGAAATCAACTTTCCCTTGAGCTTTTGATATATAAAAGGTCATGGTAATATAAGAATATCCTGTAAATTTTAGAGCTGAAAACTTCCTTGTTAGTCAAAGAAAAGCTTTTATTGACAGCTGGCTCAGCAAACAATTGATCTGAGAATGTTCTTCCCTGTGACGTCAGAGTGCAGTGCCTTAACCGAAGAAGAAGAATGCCTAATTCTGTAGCCCCGCCCACCGACTCGCACCTGACATGTTATAGATAAATAACACAGGCCTACGTGGAGCTAAACCGGATCGAACTTCCAAGCAATAAACATGCTGCATAAGCTTCATTCGGATTCCAATATTAGCAATGCATGGTTGAACTTTATTTTTAATGAAGATCCAGCTCACGTGGGACATTGCGCGTTTGTTCGTTTCATTTCACTGTGGATTCGTTCTAAACAAGACACCGGTCGAGACTGGATTTGCAGACAGGATGAGATTAAAAAACGATGCTGTGCCTTCTATACTGGATCTGACAGGAATGATGCAACACACTTATGTGAGTAAAAAATGTTTTTTTATATGTGATAGTATTGCATTGTTACAGATTGTTTGATATCTACTGATTATGTGTCTAACTAAACATAACTTACCACGCTGTCACAGGCTGGCGTATCCTTTCTATTTGAGGTGTTGTTGGTTCATTGTCCTGCGATTCCTGTCCTGCGGGATCAGACTAGAACATGTATGGGCCAGGGCTCGCAAAGCCCGATGTCCCGGGGCTAATGTTTTTCCAGTCCAGCTACCAAAATGTATCTTAAATAGTGAAATAACATTCTTTTCTTGATGTGCGTTGTTCACTCTCTTGACTTGATATTTGAAGGAAAAATACAATCGCGGATGTTTTGAAGTTTTGCAGATGCTTGAGCTTGTGTGTGTGTGTGTTAGTGATGCGGTTCGCGGTTATATCCACCGATCGGGCGGGCCAAGTAATAAAAAATAACATTCCAATTAACTGCGGGTGGATGAGAGATAAATCATTGTGTTTGTCAGATAAATCATTGTGTTTGTCTGATAAAGACATATTGCGAGCCCTGTGGGCGAATCTTTCTGGTTGCCGTTTTTCCACACGTTTTCAAAACAATTCCCCTTGTGTACTGACGGGGGAGCCGAAGCTCATTAAAACTGCAAAACTGTTATCCAATCATAGCAGTGGGCGTTTACTTCAATCTTCAATCTTCAATGCGGCACGCCCATAAAAGCCGAGCGTTCCAGGAGCTAGGCTCAAAACCAGAGTAGAAAATAGCCTATTACTTTTTCATTATGATGTTTTTGAATGTAAAAACCACGCAAACGTCCTAAGTTGACCTCAGACAACAGTATAAAAAAATTAAAAAAGCCAGTTCATGACCCCTTTAAATATTTTGTAGTTGAATTATTTCAAATTATAAGTAGCTTCAAAGTAGCTTTACCTCCGCTGTTTTATATACATATTGAGGGTCTTAGGAGCTTCTTATTATGTATATCAATAAGGCCTTGTTAGGGCAGTCCAGCTGGGAACCCACTTAACCCTTTGTTTGCGTGCAAGTGAATACATGTGCGTTGTGTGTCGGAGTAACGTGCTTGACATCTGCATGTCAACGGACTCTTTAAACACGAAGCAGAGTTGCCCATGTGTTACATGTGTGAGATGCAAAATCAGATTAGATGCAATGCATATTCTTTATAGCATGGTCTCTTTGCCTTTTGTATCTCTCTCCTGCATTTAAACACCAAACTGATTGTGTGTTAATATGGAACACGTGACTGATGATCTGGATAATCAACTGTGACTGAAGTTATAAGTATGCATAAATGTTTAAATAAATGTTGATTCCATTATGTACTGTTAAAGAAAAACATAGGTACTTCTATACAAAAGTCTTGATAGATTACACTGTGAACAACATTAACTCACATGATTCAATTGTTGAAGTAATCAATAAATCATATTAATTTTTTTCTGTAACTGCCACTGCATAGAACAAAGGGTAAAATATTTTAAGTATTTTTTTCCCCAATACCGTTTAGCCTCAGTATATATCTCTATATAGCCTTTATTAAATATTTAGACAGCATTTATTAATTATTTAATATTATTTTATTTTACTGGCTGGGCCTCTTGTGCACCCAAAATTATATGATCAATAAGTTAAGACAACATGTTTTTACATTGCATTAACTCATCAAAATAAGTTAAGCAATTTTCAACTTTTTTTTATAAGTTATACAAGAATCAACAAATTTTTTTTTTATTTAACTTTTTTTTTTTTTTTACAGTGTGAAGGCAAAATTACTATGTATTAACAGACAACTTAGGCAGACATCAATGGCCTAATCACAAAATATTGTTAAAGGGGTCATGAACTGAGAAATCAAATTTTCCTTGAGCTTTTGACATATAAGAGGTCATCATACTATAAGAATATCCTGTAAGTTTCAGAACTGAAAAGCTTTTATTGACACCAGGCCCAGCAAACAACAGGTTTTTTAAAGTGGGAATCTATGACGTCAAAGGGAGGCAAGCACCGCCTCTGCAGAAGATCAACGCCTACTTCATCACTGCCTGTTTAGCCCCGCCCACCGATTTGCGCATGGCATGCAATAGGTAGCCTAAGGCCTACGTGGTGTTAAACCAGATCGAGCTACCAAGCAATAAACATGCTGTTGAGGATTACAAAATATTGTGCAGTGCCTGGGCTCGACAGTAATGCAACATGTAAGTAACTGTGTTAATTCTAATGCCTGATCTGAAATGTAATGATTCGTGTACAGTCAGATGTTCTTTGTCTGTGTGTCAGTAAATCAAACCAGTGACTAAACGTCAACTTACGTTGTTTCTCTTAGTAGGAATAATAATCTGTTATTTAACGGTGATTCAATTCTATAAAGAAAGCGATCAAAGAAAGCTCCCTTTACAATCGCTGGAGCAGCGCGCGCTGCAGCTGTCAATCAAACAGGAGAGTTTATCAGTGACGCATTTATCAGTGAATCCCGTTTTATTCAACGAATCTCTTAACTATATCACATTTGCACTGTTAGTGAAGATGAAAGCATTCGTTAGTGTACAGAAACTGAGCTGCAATGACGAGATCACTGCTTTCATGCGCTCAACATGTCTGTGATCGGCTACAATATTCATCTCTGCAACCTTTCATGCCACGATCTTAATATAATGCCATAGATCTAAATGTAATGCAACACTTTTCACGATTAGTTAACCATGAGAGCTGTAATAGTAAAAACGCACTAAAAGAGAGAGTAATACTTAGCTATTTCAAATGGAAAGATGTTAGCCAATCACAGCAGTGGGCGTTTACACTGGAGTCTCACAGCAGACACGCCCCTTAAAACAGAGCGTTCAAACCAGAGGGCTAAAATCAGTGTAGGAAAAATGCCTTTTATTTATAAATGATGACAATTTTTAATGTAAAAAGCATTCTAACATTATAAGTGCACCCCAGGAAACATCATAAAACAATAAAACAACGCAGTTCATGACCCCTTTAAAAGAGTTGTTTTACAGAACCCAAGTAAAAGAAAAAAACTGACATTTTGTCTGATTTCATGAAGAACAGTTTTAAGAGTGGTCTACTTTTAACTTTTAACATTCAACACCTGATTTAGATTATGGTACAGCTCATGGAACAAGAGATGCTTCCAAGTGCTTACAAAGCAAGCGGATGAGGCTGCCATAGAGCGTATCTGCCAGGAGAAAAAGGACTTGAAGATCACTGAAAAATAGGCTTGACTCAGACATCTGGAGTGATGACCTTAAAGTTAAACAAGGACTAGCTCACTAAAGTAACAGATACTGGTGGTACACAAGTGCACTTTGTAGGTTTTAGACAGATGAATTAAGACAAGTTTGCATGCAGAACATACTGTACTTCAATACAAACAGAAGTGCATAATCACTGGAAAAGGGACAAAGATAATAAAGATGTTTAAGGTGGCTACACTGCCTTAAAATAAACTAGCATTATGTGTTTATATTGCATTAAAAATTCACTTGGCCAAAAAATAAATAAATCTGAGAATGGTGCTTGTGTATGGGTTAATAAGAGGTGGTTGGCTCAACATTTTGTACATTTGTATTTTAACCAGAGTAGCTCATGGCTAACCTAATTACATAGTCTACTGAACATGTTGATGCTAATGACACTCACAGTTCTTGAATTTTCACTCAGAGAGATTTTAATTTGAGCAATGCCGAAATAAATGACAGGGAACATTGCTTAGGCCCACTCCATTTTTTTTTTCCCCAGGGCATCCGTCAGAAAGATAAGCCAGCAGGGTCTTCTCCTCATCTGTCTCTGTCCCAGTGACCCAGTCTTTAACCCATTCCCCCTATCATCACCCCATTAAAAGAGCTTGTGCGCTCAGAGGGTCCAAATCAGCCGACACACGATGACAATTATGCATAAGTGACATCTTTCAGTGTGACATTAGCCAGATGTACAAGTATCTAGAATGCAGGGAATCTCAAGAGTGAGTGATAGACATCAGGGCAGTGAGGGGTAGTGGGAAGGGAGTTTTGGGGATGAGACAAAAGTGAGACATAAGAAGAAGTTAGGAAGTGAAATATGTGCCAGAGATTGTTGACAGAAAAATCAAGAAAAAAGAAATGTAATATATATGAATCAATGAAAGAATTGTAATTGAATACATTCTGTGGCTATATGTACAAAAAATCTTAAAGTTTGCTATTAATAAATATAAACTCTGGAAGGATGTGTTGCAAGACTAATGTTGTTTTCTGAATGTGATATAATTAAAGTAAAAATATGATTTGGTATTTGACATTCAATATTTGCAACATTCACAAAGATCAATGTCTGTAACTGAAGCCTGGGATAAATCTTATTACAGTAATACACTCAGTCAGGCAGTCATGCACACATCAAGACATCTGTGCATCAAAGAAAACGTCAAACATCCCTTTCAATGGAAATTATGAGGATCACATACATGGTTTAACATGTTACATCAGCAGATCTTCAAATATGCCAATGTGCAGAAAGGCACGTAGCATTTATTCTCAGCCAAATAAAATTTAATGAGGCACAGCTTTGTATCACAGAGCCAGAAGCACATACAATGAATTTTGAAATAGGACTATTACTATATACATGGTGATTGATCAGTTTATGAGAAATCCTGAGGACAGTGGAAGCCGTACTTCTTCAAAGTCAGCATTGGGAAGCTGTAACAACTATATTTGGCTTATCGCTCGGACACAGGACACGATTTGGTCCAACAATAGCGTCATTATTTACACCCAGATGGAGAGGCCAATTGATAGGCAGAGTTGGATCTATGCTGTGAGCGCGAGGAGGGTTGACCTACACCCCTGACCTTCTCTCATCTGTCCCTGTGAGGGGGATTGATGTCTGGATGCACTAGGCCAACAATGGTAGACCTGGACACAAGAAGAGAGCCTCTGGGGGAGGGTGAAAGGAGAATAAGGTTCATCGGTGACAGCTGAGAAGGAAATAACCTCTGCCTTAGTGTGGTGATGTCTTTGTATTATTTCAGACTATCCATCATGAGCTATTGTAACCAAAGAGTATGATACTAGCAAAAGGTTATGAATTCTTTAGAATGAAGGATCAAGAACTTTTCACCATTGCAATGGAAGGACATCATTATAAAGGGATAGTTCACCCCAAAATCTAAATTATGACTTCTTCAGAACCTAAAAGAATGTTTCAACTGTTTTTTTGCACATACAATGAAAGCCAATGGAGTCCAAAACATTGACTTTCATTGAATTGAAATTTTTTATCTATCCCTGTCAACAACAGTGATCGGTTAGGGAAGTGTTCATGTACAGGGTCTTCATGCTCAAAAGACGAAGCATGGAAACAGGCCCCATAGATCAGACTGTTAGATGATGTTGTCAGTCATTGGTTGTCTAACTGACAATAAATAACCTCTTGTGGATCTACTCACTTTCCCTAGCTCGCTCAACAGGTAACTGCTACAATAAGACCCACAGAGTCCATGAAAAATACACAGTTTATGATGAAGAATCCCCATCATCCCTTTCTCTCCACTTTCCCTGACATCTCAAGCCTTTCACTCACCTCACCAACTATATCTCCATTCTCATCCGTATTCCACCGTTTCATCTAAGGGATTCTTCATGATTCCATTCCTGCAAAATATAGGATACTTCTCCTTTTTGACTTAACCTGGTAAATCTCCTGGGTCACTGCAGCTGCTGATATGCTCGCTAGGCTGTCTTGATGGACAAGGCCATCTTTCTCTGTAATAGCCGTAGTAATCCACCAGATCAAACGCATACAATGGTAGCCTAGGGTCAATAATGCAAATCTGACAAGTTCTTGCACCATCCAAACACTGAAAACATTCAGATTATAGCTATTTGATTAAACTCATACATTGAAAGCCTGCTGATAACCGGAGTGAGTGTGGTTAGAGTTCTTTTGAAAGAAAAACAGGCATTTTGAATAGTGAATGGCAATTTGGATTAAGGAGAGAAATTATTCAAGAGCAAGACTTTCTGGACACAAGAAGTGAAGAATCAGGGAACAGTATATTTTTAGATTCACATGAACAGGCTGATTACATCTGCCTTGGTGTATTCCATCAATGGGTAATTGTTGCTTTGGACACTTTGGTGGACTAAAACCAAATGCTAAAGCAGCAGATCTGGCAGTGTGGTACAAACCAAATCTGCCTTGTCATCACTGCCATAATTTTCTTTGCAACGCTGCAAAAAGTAATCTATTTCTTTGCATTTGTGCCATCTGTTCCATATAACATAGAGACAAAGCTGGCATGCTCGAGTTAGCTAAAGGACCCGCAAATATGATGATCCCTTTTAACCCCCACCGCCTTTAAATATAAAGGCAGCTACAAACCCGATTCCAAAAAAGTTGGGACACTGTACAAATTGTGAATAAAAACAGAACGCAATGATGTGGAAGTTTCAAATTTCAATATTTTATTCAGAATACAACATAGATGACATATCAAATGTTTAAACTGAGAAAATGTATCATTTTAAGGGAAAAATAAGTTGATTTTAAATTTCATGGCATCAACACATCTCAAAAAAGTTGGGACAAGGCCATGTTTACCACTGTGTGGCATCCCCTCTTCTTTTTATAACAGTCTGCAAACGTCTGGGGACTGAGGAGACAAGTTGCTCAAGTTTAGGAATAGGAATGTTGTCCCATTCTTGTCTAATACAGGCTTCTAGTTGCTCAACTGTCTTAGGTCTTCTTTGTCGCATCTTCCTCTTTATGATGCGCCAAATGTTTTCTATGGGTGAAAGATCTGGACTGCAGGCTGGCCATTTCAGTACCCGGATCCTTCTTCTACGCAGCCATGATGTTGTAATTGATGCAGTATGTGGTCTGGCATTGTCATGTTGGAAAATGCAAGGTCTTCCCTGAAAGAGACGACGTCTGGATGGGAGCATATGTTGTTCTAGAATTTGGATATACCTTTCAGCATTGATGGTGCCTTTCCAGATGTGTAAGCTGACCATGCCACACGCACTCATGCAACCCCATACCATCAGAGATGCAGGCTTCTGAACTGAGCGCTGATAACAACTTGGGTTGTCCTTGTTCTCTTTAGTCCGGATGACATGGCGTCCCAGTTTTCCAAAAAGAACTTCAAATTTTGATTCGTCTGACCACAGAACAGTTTTCCACTTTGCCACAGTCCATTTTAAATGAGCCTTGGCCCAGAGAAAACGCCTGCGCTTCTGGATCATGTTTAGATATGGCTTCTTTTTTGACCTATAGAGTTTTAGCCGGCAACGGCGAATGGCACGGTGGATTGTGTTCACCGACAATGTTTTCTGGAAGTATTCCTGAGCCCATGTTGTGATTTCCATTACAGTAGCATTCCTGTATGTGATGCAGTGCCGTCTAAGGGCCCGAAGATCACGGGCATCCAGTATGGTTTTCCGGCCTTGACCCTTACGCACAGAGATTGTTCCAGATTCTCTGAATCTTTGGATGATATTATGCACTGTAGATGATGATAACTTCAAACTCTTTGCAATTGCAAAGTTGCAAATTGGTCCTCCAGCTGTTCCTTATATGTACATTTAACTTTTCCGGCCTCTTATTGCTACCTGTCCCAACTTTTTTAGAATGTGTAGCTTTCATGAAATCCAAAATGAGCCAATATTTGGCATGACATTTCAAAATGTCTCACTTTCAACATTTGATATGTTATCTATATTCTATTGTGAATAAAATATAAGTTTATGAGATTTGTAAATTATTGCATTCCTTTTTTATTCACAATTTGTACAGTGTCCCAACTTTTTTGGAATCGGGTTTGTATATTAAGACTCAGTTATAGCTTTAAAAACAAATAGTACGGTTGCTATTATAAAAGACAACATTCATAAAAAAAAGTAATTGGTATTTGTTGTCATTTTAATGCAGCCAAAATAAATAATTAAAATATTATCTAGACAGTAAAAATTTCTAGCACCCAGTTTAAAAACCCCTAATCTAAATGGCAGTCATCAAACCCTAGACCATTGTACCATTGAATTGCCACAACACTTTTTATAAGGATATTTTCATACATACGTTATTTTATCTTTTCATGCTCCCTAAAAAAATGAGTTGGTCCACAATATGGACATGTGAGAGAATAATGAGCAGCACACTTTGCTAGGAGTATATGCATGTGGAGGCCTGAGGCAAAAATAATTGTGCCCGCTTAAGATATTGTGTTTAATCAAATATTTCTTTCAGGCTCCGTCAACTCTCTGACAGACCCTAGTTAAAATGTATACATTTCATTTGATTGATGGTGTGTTCAGCTCTGTTTTAAAACTGATATTTAACCTTGACCAACATCACAGCTCGGAAAAGCAAGAAAAAGCTTTTTTTTCCTCACACATAGAAAATAAGTCAGTATTTTCTACCTCCATATTTTGGCTGTTGTGCTCTGAGGCAAACTGAATTGAGTTTCAATTCACAGTTCAAGTGAATCTGTAATCAAAACACAAGCAGTTTCTGCAACAAAATCCAAAACTGGGGCAGTACCGATAGAAAATCTGGGAATCTTTCATGGGAACATGAAGTTCTATTATACTTCAATCTCTTCCAAACTCACTTTTCTCTAATTTTGCTCTACATATCATACTCAGCTCAGTCATCATTGTCTCCCACACAGAACAACACAGCTGGTTATATGAGGTTGGACAGCGTCCCATGTCTCTTCTTGACCTCATTTAAACCCTCCTTCTTTCATGAGAGAGGAGTAACCAAACTTAGGTGTATATCCTTCATATCTAGTAGAGTTAATTAGCATTTCTTGTCTCGCCTAAATCCAAAGATAGAAAAACAGACTGGGCTGGAAAAAATATAATGCATCATGTGAACCTACTTTATTGTTTCTCTTTGGCATTAATTTACCACTATTTCACACACATGACAGGTCAATTCAATGAGATATTTCTATGGGGACCCATTTCAAATTACATTATTCAATAGAGGGGGAAGAAAATTTGAGCCTGGAGGACAAAGTAACTGACATCAGAATGTAAATATTGCATTGATTTTTGAGACTCAACATTGGCGCTTATAAAGAGTGCACACACACACATACACACACACACACACACACACACACACACACACACACACACACACACACACACACACACACACACACACACACACACACACACACACACACACACACACACACACACACACACACACACACACACACACAGGCTGACATTTCATGCTATTCAATCCAGGGAACCACAGAACCACAGGCTGAAATTCAAACAGAGAGAAAATCAAGTTGAAAGCAGTAAACCTTGGGCACACACGAACAACATCATTTGATGTGCTGTAGGCCTTCCAGCAAAGTGGGTATTGAACAAACAAAAACACCTTTCTGCTCTCTAATGTCCCTGGTTTTGCTACTCCAATCCAGCGAGCATATATATATATATATATATATATATATATATATATATATATATATAATGTATGTATGTAATGTATGTGTGTGTGTGTGTGTATATATATATATATATATACACTCACCTAAAGGATTATTAGGAACACCATACTAATACTGTGTTTGACCCCCTTTCGCCTTCGGAACTGCCTTAATTCTACGTGGCATTGATTCAACAAGGTGCTGAAAGCATTCTTTAGAAATGTTGGCCCATATTGATAGGATAGCATCTTGCAGTTGATGGAGATTTGTGGGATGCACATCCAGGGCACGAAGCTCCCGTTCCACCACATCCCAAAGATGCTCTATTGGGTTGAGATCTGGTGACTGTGGGGGCCATTTTAGTACAGTGAACTCATTGTCATGTTCAAGAAACCAATTTGAAATGATTGGAGCTTTGTGACATGGTGCATTATCCTGCTGGAAGTAGCCATCAGAGGATGGGTACATGGTGGTCATAAAGGGATGGACATGGTCAGAAACAATGCTCAGGTAGGCCGTGGCATTTAAACGATGCCCAATTGGCACTAAGGGGCCTAAAGTGTGCCAAGAAAACATCCCCCACACCATTACACCACCAGCACCAGCCTGCACAGTGGTAACAAGGCATGATGGATCCATGTTCTCATTCTGTTTACGCCAAATTCTGACTCTACCATCTGAATGTCTCAACAGAAATCGAGACTCATCAGACCAGGCAACATTTTTCCAGTCTTCAACTGTCCAATTTTGGTGAGCTCGTACAAATTATAGCCTCTTTTTCCTATTTGTAGTGGAGATGAGTGGTACCCGGTGGGGTCTTCTGCTGTTGTAGCCCATCCGGCTCAAGGTTGTGCGTGTTGTGGCTTCACAAATGCTTTGCTGCATACCTCGGTTGTAACGAGTGGTTATTTCAGTCAAAGTTGCTCTTCTATCAGCTTGAATCAGTCGGCCCATTCTCCTCTGACCTCTAGCATCAACAAGGCATTTTCGCCCACAGGACTGCCGCATACTGGATGTTTTTCCCTTTTCACACCATTCTTTGTAAACTCTAGAAATGGTTGTTCGTGAAAATCCCAGTAACTGAGCAGATTGTGAAATACTCAGACCGGCCCGTCTGGCACCAACAACCATGCCACGCTCAAAATTGCTTAAATCACCTTTCTTTCCATTCTGACATTCAGTTTGGAGTTCAGGAGATTGTCTTGACCAGGATCACACCCCTAAATGCATTGAAGCAACTGCCATGTGATTGGTTGATTAGATAATTGCATTAATGAGAAATTGAACAGGTGTTCCTAATAATCCTTTAGGTGAGTGTATATATATATAATGTATGTAATGTGTGTGTGTGTGTGTGTGTATATATATAAACACAGCTGGAGGACCAATTTGCAACTTATTAGGTCAATTGGCAACATGATTGGGTATAAAAAGAGCCTCTCAGAGTGGCAGTGTCTCTCAGAAGTCAAGATGGGCACAGGATCACCAATTCCCCCAATGCTGCGGCGAATAGTGGAGCAATATCAGAAAGGAGTTTCTCAGAGAAAAATTGCAAAAAAGTTATCATCATCTACAATGCATAATATCATCCAAAGATTCAGAGAATCTGGAACAATCTCTGTGCGTAAGGGTCAAGGCCGGAAAACCATACTGGATGCCCGTGATCTTCGGGCCCTTAGACGGCACTGCATCACATAAAGGAATGCTACTGTAATGGAAATCACAACATGGGCTCAGGAATACTTCCAGAAAACATTGTCGGTGAACACAATCCACCGTGCCATTCGCCGTTGCGGTTAAAACTCTATAGGTCAAAAAAGAAGCCATATCTAAACATGATCCAGAAGCGCAGGTGTTTTCTCTGGGCCAAGGCTCATTTAAAATGGACTGTGGCAAAGTGGAAAACTGTTCTGTGGTCAGACGAATCAAAATTTGAAGTTCTTTTTGGAAAACTGGGACGCCATGTCATCCGGACTAAAGAGGACAAGGACAACCCAAGTTGTTATCAGCGCTCAGTTCAGAAGCCTGCATCTCTGATGGTATGGGGTTGCATGAGTGCGTGTGGCATGGTCAGCTTACACATCTGGAAAGGCACCATCAATGCTGAAAGATATATCCAAGTTCTAGAACAACATATGCTCCCATCCAGACGTCGTCTCTTTCAGGGAAGACCTTGCATTTTCCAACAATGCCAGACCACATACTGCATCAATTACAACATCATGGCTGCGTAGAAGAAGGATCCGGGTACTGAAATGGCCAGCCTGCAGTCCAGATCTTTCACCCATAGAAAACATTTGGCGCATCATAAAGAGGAAGATGCGACAAAGAAGACCTAAGACAGTTGAGCAACTAGAAGCCTGTATTAGACAAGAATGGGACAACATTCCTATTCCTAAACTTGAGCAACTTGTCTCCTCAGTCCCCAGACGTTTGCAGACTGTTATAAAAAGAAGAGGGGATGCCACACAGTGGTAAACATGGCCTTGTCCCAACTTTTTTTGAGATGTGTTGATGCCATGAAATTTAAAATCAACTTATTTTTCCCTTAAAATGATACATTTTCTCAGTTTAAACATTTGATATGTCATCTATGTTGTATTCTGAATAAAATATTGAAATTTGAAACTTCCACATCATTGCATTCTGTTTTTATTCACAATTTGTACAGTGTCCCAACTTTTTTGGAATCGGGTTTGTATATATATATATAAATAATGTATACATACATACATACATACATACATATGAGAGAGAGAGAGAGAGAGAGAGAGAGAGAGAGAGAGATTACTGTAATTTAAAATGACTGTTATCTTAATATATTTTACAATGTAATTTATTCCTGTGATGGCAAAGCTGAATTTTCAGTAGTCATTACTCCATTTTTATTATTATCAGTGTTGAAAACAGTTGTGCTGCTTAATATCTTTGTGGAATCTACTTTTTTTTTTTTTTTTTTTGGAATTCTTTGAGGAAAAAAAAAAAAAACAGCAGCTATTTGAAATAGAAATCTTAACATTATGTCTCTACTGTCACTTATGCTCAATTGAATGCATCATTGCTCAATAAAAGTATTATTTTTTCTAAATAAATTAAACTAATTTCAAGTATCATTGCATTACTACTGTTTGACCCTTAAAATAGCATACTATTAAATAAGCATTTGATCCCAGCAAATTAGCATTTGTTTGTTTCATATCGAGAGGTTTACTATTGTCAGCTTTAAAACCCTCTAGTCTATAATAAACTTGGGTAGTGCTTGTCTGATCGCACGAGAAACTTAGAGACTTTTCCAAAACTAGTATCTGAATTATATGTAAACTCAGGACTTGAAAGACATTGCATTAAGCATTGTGTAAATGGAGTTTCCCTTCACTAAAAATGCCATGTATACAAACCATGTGACAAAAGGTAAGGGTTATCACCAGCTGCAGAACACATAATAACAATACACCAGCCATCACTGGACACATGACATTTCACTATCAGATCAGATGAATGACCTCATGTTGTTCTGAGGATGAAAACACTCATCCTGCCATTAAGGTTCCATGAGGGCAATTGGTGCTACAGTTTTGTAAGGTGTGTGGCAGCTGGCCCTGATGGTGTCACATCACGTGCTCCACAAACATGTGCAGAGCAGCTGACGCCTGCTTTTATTCACTGTTTTAACCTCTCAGTGTCTGAGTTTTGTGGTTCACACCTGCTACAAAACAAGCATCACATTGGAAATCCTGATTTCAGTTAGCGCTTGCCATTTTTGTGTGTGATATGCATCAGAATGCCAGTAAACACACTGTGGGTGTTCTGAGGATGAATTGCCTGAAGGTGACACTTAATCTTTGGATAGATTTGGTCTCAAGTATCATTCCAAAATATCTTTTTTTTCTCACAAACAACTCATCAATTATGAGAAGTATGTCAGGATGCTGTTTATTGATGTCATGAAACTCAAGATACTCCATACATGACCTTAGACCTTAGTTTATATAGTGGCATCTGATATCCTATCAGGTGGACCACAGGCATTCAAAATGGGAAATAACCTCATCAATATAGACTATAAAGACTGGCTGTTGCCTTGACCCTGGAGTGGACTCACTAATCATCTCGGATTGTCCTGCAACTAGATGATAACATTTGTTAATGACAGCTGAGTAACTGAGTACTCAGAAATAATGATGACCATAAACAGAAACAAGACAGTAGATCTGATAAACAGGGGTTCCAAAATAAATAAAAATAAAAATGAAATAAAATCAAATAAAATGCTATGTACTGCTAGCATAATTGTAAGATAGAAAGGCATTTGATGGGTATGACAAAAGGCCAAAATTATCACAGGTTCTGAGATTCCTTTTTGTACATTTTTTTTTTTTTATTAATCCAATCCTTTCAAAAATTCGGCAATTTGTGCAGCTGTTTTGATTTGTAATTTGACTTAACAGTATATAAGTAGACTAGTACATAATTAGATTTTTACAGGTAATGTGAAATGATGTGTCAGGTACACTTGGAAACATATGGTGCCAAAAGCTAGTTGTATTCACTGTTAGTTTAATAACTCATCTCAGAATTCACATACCTGATATTTATAACTCAAGGGATCAGAACACATGTCTGGTTTAAGTGTATTACAGCATTTACAGTAAGAGGTTTATACACAGCGAGCAGGCTTATAACTATTGAGTGTTTGTCCAGCACCCAGGAGAGATGAGAAGAGCAGTTTTGGATGCACGCACTCTCTCTCTCTCTCTCTCTCTCTCTCTCTCTCCCCCTCTCACACACACACACACACACACACACACACACAAGGTAAGTGATAGCATGGGTTGTAGTGCAGTATTACTATTATAAAACATACAGTAACAATGGACGTTTCTGCTCCTTCACATACGCACTCCCTCCTACTTGAAGGGGCCTTGACATACCTTAACTTAATTTTAAAAGCTTACATACATACGCACAAGCCATAATTCACTCTCTTTCTCATACACACAACCTTCCAAGCTCATTATGTCTTTGGCGTCAGTACTCCATGTGGGTCACATCCCTTTGGCCCGAGAGACTTGTGGTCTGGTAGGACGAGGCAGTGCTCATTTACCGCCTGGGGGAACAGTTGATGTTAGCCCCTCCCCCCTACATCTCAGGTTCAAACCGGGACACTGACCTAACTAACCTTTAATCAGCTTAAAGTGCGTCAGCCTTACTTTACCACTCACCCGATGTAAAGCTCACAGCCAGCGCAGACCTCAATCTGACGGCCCTTTTCTCCCCCCCTCAGAGCACGAGTCTGAATCTTACATAACAGGGCAATTCTTCCCCAAAGCCCCCTCATACTGAGGAATTAGACCCCTGGAATGCATTAAAAGCCTTTGCTGAGAGCAATGAAAGACCTGCTGTATCCTCTGTTCAGAGAAAAGTAATTAGGTAGAATGAGTTTCATTTTTTTATTTATAGGCCATTAATCTTTCTGGAAAGTAGAGAGCAAGAGACAGGGGAATGATGCGGGATGGGATCAGTACATCTTTTAGGCCCGAATGTGAACGTCTGTGATAATCATGTGCACCACCAAAAATATGTGACCAAAATTTGGTCTGTGAATTGCAACTTTACATTACTGTTCAAAAGTTTGGTCATGATACATAAAACTGTCCCCATGGTTCAGAATGATAGTCTGTTTAACCCTTAAATGCATGAATGTTTCAGCAATCATTATTACACATTCGGGTCTTTAGCGACCCGGATCTATATCTAACACGGATGGATCTCCACCTGTTGTGATAATATAAAACTCTCCTGATATTAGAGTAACAATTACAGAAGATAAAAATAAAGCATATTTTGTTATCATTTGGAACTTGGAAGGGTTCAGTTTGAGCAGATGTTTTATACCGTCATCATTGTCCTCGTCAGAGCTCATTTCCCAGTACATTTAGCATCTGGCTTACATTCGCGATGTCAAACATATTCTCAAAACTATCATTTTCAACATCTCCAAAATCAATATTTTGATTGCTGACAGCTTCTTCACCAGATCCACCATCAAGTGACAGTGACACTAATATTAGATGGCGTTCAGTACTTGCTCTAGCAGTAAATCGCTGAGCCACTTCAAGTTTTGCTGATGATACTTCCTGTTCTTTTGTTTTCTGCCTGCAGTAACTATGAGTGAAACGTCACTTCATCATTGTGTATCAGACATTGCCACCTTGTGGAATAAAGGTGAATTGCACTTCATCAAAGATTCAATTATTGTTGTGCAGAAAAAAATATACTTACACTGTTACACACCTCGGGTCGTTAGCTACCCTATACAATTTTTACAAAAAAAAAAAGAATGTGAAAACAGGCATTCTTTTACAATTGTATTATTTTTTCTTGTTATAATGTTTATAATGAATTGATTGAGGAATACTAAGAAGGTTGATGTCTAACTGATGTCTAAAAATGAATCAGGAGGAGGGTAGTGAATGACATCCTGGGTCACTAAAGACCTGAGGTATGGGTTTAAGGGTTAATGGCTGACAAGAAATATCTTTGGCTGGTAAAATTTCCCAATTCACACACCATTGGCAGGTGTGGTAAAAACCCACTGTGCCAGAGCTCTGGCAAATGACTGGCCTTTTCAAACAACACATAATAGTTCTAAATTGTTCTGCCTTAAAGGATAGTTCACCCATCATTTACTCACTCTCATCTTGTTCCAAACCTTTCCTTTTTCTTTCTTTTTGTCCATACAATGAGAGTCCAATGTTGTTTTGGACCCTACTGACTTTCATGGTATGGACAAAAAAATTCCTGTGTTCCACAGAAGAAGAAAAGTCATACTGGTTTGGAATTATATGAGGTTAAGTAAATGATGACAGTTTTCATTTAGTAGATAAGCAGTGATGAATCAGAATGAAGGACTATAGGGACTCCTGCACAACATAATACCATAGCATGTAGGAGGCAGACAGCAAAGAGAGCAAGCCAGACGTCTGGAACCAAAACATCAAGGCTATATCGACTTAATCAAGCTCTCTGCTTGCTTCCAGCTTCAAATGAAAGGGGGGAAAAAGAGGCTGGCTACTGGTTAGGGCGTAGTGGTAAGACATCCCTGGGCCTCTTCGCTGAAGCTTTCAGAGTTGTGCTACAGGATTGAACACCCCATTACAGACTATGTTAATGAAACAGACTCCTTCCAATGAGGGGAATGAGTAGTGGAGGGGGTAACAGCACGAGAATTTAAGGCTTTTGAAGTTTGCTCCAAAATCCATAACTAGCATTCAAGGAAACACACTAGGAGAGATCATGTTGCTTAAACATTTAATAGACAAAGGGATGTTTTCATTGGCCTTAATGAAGTGTCATACCACGTCTGTGCCTCTGGTATTGAATTGACCACTATAGTACATTAAAGAGAGGTATAGATTCAATATGCATTGGATTCATATTACCAATATGAGGTAACAAATAGCTACAGAACTAGAAAACATAAAACACATAGGACTAAACATGGTCAAATGAACCTAACTGAATGAAATAGATTGTTTCTGTTCTGTGAAGCCTCATTATACACAGCGTTAACCAAGCCAGTTTTCTAAAACAAAATAAGTTTGTCAAGATGAATGTCACACAAGTGCCAGTTAATGTCTGCAAAACTTCTCAAGTTATGGAGGAAATGACATTGATTACAAAATGTCTGTAATTTCTGCCTCATTAGCATCACCAAATAGAAATGCAAAAGTAATGATTCTTTTAACGTTTCCCTGTCTGTCATTGGTCGACAAGCAGAAATAAAATAATAAACTTCAGTGAAGGTTTCTATGACACATACATATAAAATAAAATAAGATTTAATGTCTTTATTACAGCTGTCATATTAAGCTGGAATAAAAGAAAGTATTTTAACATCAACAAAATTATACACTTCACCCTCAGGAACTGGAATCATGGTGTGGTCAATGAGTAAGAACGATTACTCATTATTATAAAAGAATAGGACCCAGAGGTAAGGACAAGTCACACTGAAGGATGTGGCATGAAAGCATTAGACTGATGCTATAGGAAGTACACCTCAACAATGATGATGATGCAGATTAACTACTTTACACAAACAGTGTGTCAAGGAGATTAGATTGTACCAGTATGAAGAGATTATACTGGTTTCAAATGATTACACAGAGTGGACTGATGAAAGAACATGTTACACATCTGTATGTCATAGTCAGCTTTACTGATGTTCAGTGACAAGGACAATGTAGGACTCCTGCATTTTACACACTGAAAGTATAGCCTATTATATGATATGTCTTGTAGCATAGTAAAGGACCATTATAAGGAGCTCACTCAAAGATCAAGGACGGAGGAGTAAATTCAGATGCACTATTGTGAAACAAGACTTCAGATTCGTGTTCGCTTATACCTCAGAAAGCTCTCTGTGCATTTCAAAAGAATGTTAACATGGTAGGTCGCTTTTGTTTCCCACACAAACCAAAGCCTTCGCTGAGGACGCAGGAATTAAGTTGAAAAGACGGGGTTTTCCTCTGTGCCTGGTTCAGAGGGAGGACACCTTCTTTTAGCGAGGCTTGGATTTCCCACAAAGCTCCATGGGTGTAATTTTGCAATGTAAATCCACTCATGGGAATACTTTATCCAGGAAAGTGATTGAGATATCCACCACACTAGCACAATGAGTGAATACTGTACTGAAGATGAACCTTAGCAGGGTAATGTCGCCTGACCCTCTTCCTTTAATTCTAAACAGACAGAATGGTATACAAAAGTCAAAAGTCGGTAGTGTGGTGATGTCTGTGTGTGCAACTCAAATTAAAAGTTAAAATAAAAAAGATTAAATTAAATTAAAAAAGTTTGAAAGTTGAAAATGTTTTTTTTTTCTCCATGATACATAAAACTGTCCCCATGGTTCAGAATGATAGTCTGTTTAATCCTTAAATGAAAACCCTTTACTAAAATAAATAAATAAATAAAGAACATGATACACAAAAACACAACACAACACAAAACAGAGCAGAGCACACATATGCAGTTTGTTGGGTGTAGTAAATATTATCTACTTCAGAGCCAAGACAAAAGCCAGCAACAAAGCCCAGACTGACCTCTGACCTTTGGCCAGGTTCTGTCAATTCAGAGTATCTCAGATGGTTTGGAAACTTGTGGGCAGAGTTCTATTTTATTCCCAGATTGGATGCAGGTAATTTCATTCATGCAAGTGACAATGTTTACATACAAAACAAGCACCAACATTATTACAAATATTTAAAGGTGTGTTAAAGATGTGATTTATGTAAGACATAACTCTGCTAAAAACAGACAGACTTTTTGCTTTTGCTGCATCTGCTGTGTTTGGTATTCATGTGCCACCAGGTGAATAGATCAATACAAGGCTTCTATCAAATGAAGAGCCCTGTCAGTATCAGCTTGAAGTCTCTGGAGAGAGTGTTGGAGGTGGAAAGAGGGAGGAGGGGAGCCACAGCTCTCAGCCAAACGTCTGGGCTCGCGTGAGAGGTTGGGACAGGAAGCACGCGATGGAATCCCTCGCCTGAAGTGCAACCACTCACAGCATCTCTTTTTCTCTGTGTCTCTCTCTTTCTCTCTCTCTCACGCACATAACACGTGAACACATTTTTACACACTGCACGGCAAGGACAAGTTACGCTGGTTCACAGTGCAGCCTGTCAGAAGCAGTGGCTTTGCTTGTCACTTTGGCATGATGGCTGCCGCTCTGGGACCACCTGTCCAATGAATCCTTATGGTCCTGAACCCCTCCCAGCCCTGCTGTAGAGGGGTGTCGAACATGCATGCAAGCTGTGGTAAAAGACAGACGCTCCAGCGAAGTAGGAAATTCATACGTTTTTTCTACAGTGAGGATAGTGTCAGAAAATGCCCAGAGACAGTGTCTATCGAATGTGGTCCTGTCAATGGACAAGACTAAAACATCATACTATTATAAATGTAGAAAATGCTTCAACTTCCCTTATAAAATCTATACTGTTTGCTTTGACTTGACAACTGAATGAAAATTAGACGCGAATGATATTAAATACGTCTCCGTGACACATTTAAGCCAAGTGTACATTACCGCTAAGCCTCGTCTAGACAGACAATCTAGTGGTTGACCCATGTTAGCTATGTACAGACTGTCAGGCTCTTTGCATAAATTGCATGAAGAAGAAGAAGGAGGAGGAAAAAAAAAAAACAATTTTGCATCATGTTCATTGCATCATTTTCATTTCAGGCAAAACATAACATTTTGTAATAGCACAAGTGTATTAAACTAGGGAATGAACACAGGGACAAGAATGAAAATTTCCATGTGGAAACAATTATGATTTTTTTTGGGTAAAATATTATGATAAAAACAATTACTAAAAATGGAATTTGTTCAATGTAATGGATATTATCTACAAACCCCATTTCCAGAGAAGTTGGGACATTTTGTAAAATGCAATCAAATCAAGATTTTAATTATCTTGAATCTTTATTTAACTGACAAAAGTACAAAGAAAATATTTCTAATGTTTTCACTGAATAACTTTATTGTATTTTGTAAATATAAACAAATTTTGATTTTTATGGTTGCAACACACTCCAAAAAAGTTGGGACAGAGGCATGTTTACCACTATGTCACATCACTTTTCCTTTTAATCATTTGGGAATTGAGGATACTAATTGTTGCAGTTTTGCAAGTGGAATTTCGCCTGATGTAAGACATCTGCTCAGCAGTCCGTGGTCGTCGTTGTCTGATTCTCTTTTTCATGATGGGCCATACATTTTCAATAAGAGACAGATCTGGACTGCAGGCAGGTAGTCAAGCACATCCACTCTACGGTGTAGAGTGTCTACGAAACCACGCACAGAATGAAGCCTGCCATTGTCTTGCTTCCCAGGAAAGAAGCAAGACAATGGCAGGACAATGGCAAGACTGTCATCTTGATGGCAGTTTATGTCTCTGTACAATCCAAATATATTCCTCCATGTCAATGGAACCTTCACACAAATGTAAGTCACACATGCCGTTTGCACTGATGCACCCCCATATCATGACAGATGTTTGCTTTTGCACCTGTTGCTGATGAAAGTCTGCCTGGTCCCTTTCATCTTTGGGACTGAGAACTTGAAGTCTGTTTTTTACAAAAACAAGCTGAAACATGGACTCATCTGACCACGGCACACATTTCTTGGTCTTTTAAACCATCTGAGATGAGCTCAGGCCAGGAGAACTCTGCAGCACTTCTGCATTGAACAGATGTATAGCTTTCTCCTTACAGTTTTCCAAAGTACTCCTGAGCACATGTGGCTATATTTAACACAGTAGCATGATGGTTTCTCATGCGGTGCCATCTGAGGGTCAGGTAAATTCAACAGAGGTTTCCTGCCTTGCCCTACACAGAGATTTCTCTGGATTCCCTGAATCTTTTATGTATGGTAGATGGTGAAAAACATACATTCTTTGCAATCTTGTATTGAGAAATGTGATTTTTGGATTGTTTAATAATTCTCTCATGACATTAGGCACAAAGTGGTGAGCCATGACCCATCTTTGCTTGCAAAGACTGAGAAGCTCTTTTACACCTAAACACGATACCCTCACCTATTACCAATTCACCTGCTAATTGTGGAGTTTAAAAAACAGTTTAACTTGCATACTATATAATCTTTTTACTTTTATTTTGCCTCTGTCACAACTTTTTTGGAGTGTGTTGCAGCAATCAAAATCAAAATTTGTTTACAAAATATAATTATGTTGGTCAGAGAAAACATTGGAAATCTTTTCTTTGTACTTTTGTCAGATACAAAAAAAGGTTCAAGAGAATAAACAAATCACAGATTGTGGTTTTTATTGCATTTTACAAAATGTCCCAACTTTTATTCAAATGGGGTTGTATAAAACTTCCAATTTTTTCAATGACAAAGTCACTATTATACACCATCCACTTCATTTGCACCCTGCAACAGTAAGAGGTTTTGCCAGCAAATATCCTTGCTTTTTAGTCATAAACCTTTATCAGGGCCATAAAGCATATCAGCTCCCCTCTTGTGTAAACACATCTTAACAATAAAACCCTTGGGTAATCCAAAGGCCATAAAAAAAGATAAAAAGAGTAAGTACTTCAGAACCTACAGAAATCCAGATGCCTTAAGTCTCACAGATCTAAGGCTTTTGATCTGACTTGGTTAAAGAATTTGTGGTGTGATGTACGTCAGTATTGGCTGGATTTCACTTTGATTGCCACAGTCAGCATCAGTCGGCTGTATTTTTTTTTTTTGCCCGATGTCCCAGAGCCACTTCAAGGAACATTAAACATGAGTCAGTTAGCTATAGGGTCAATTGAGGATAATCAGATCGATTTCAAGACCAAGATCATTTTGGTGGTTCTTGTGGGATTCTGGCTTTTGTGTCTTCATGAGCCATGCATCTAGGTAGGTTAAAATGAGAGAAATCTCGCGAGGGTATTTCAGGATTGCAAGCGCAAAGGTGTGCGCATGTTTTTGCATGCGCAGCAGGTGTGCTCTCTCACTCCCTTTCTCTAGCTCACTCTCAATCCTATCACCTCTATCCATGAACCATTTATTCACCAATCTCCAAGTCCAAACCCATCATTTAACTGACCAATGCTAGCCCTGAGTAATTCTCTCAAGGTATTAAAGGTAAGGTATTAAAGAGGTCTCAAGCTGAGCCTCTTATTGTCTTTGCATATCTGCACCAAGAAGACAGAGGTAGAAGTAAAGATCATTAGAGTAGTTAAGTTGGCTTCCACCATTAACAGTTGGATCTTGATGGATTAACATTATCGTTCATTTTGACTGCTAAGTAATTTGCCATCTTAGCGATCCTCTGTAACAGAACTTGTCAGCTGGCTTTGGTTTGGTAAGCCCATCTGACTTAAGGTTGTCTATGGATTGGGTATTAAGAAGGGACATTGTTAATTGTCCAAGGAGACCATCTTCGTCTCCTTTGTTGATAAGAAGAAAATCGAATAATTATCCTCAACACAATGTCCAATGTTCTTTTGTCTCTTACAATACATTTTTTTTTAAAGTGACTTCCCCCTGTAGTCAATAATTTTATCCCTTAAAACTCATATTTGATCATCGAAATGACATATTGGAACGTTTTTTCCTTGAAAAAAAAGAAGAAAAAAAAAAGCTTGAATGTAACTCTACACCCTTCAGTATATGCAGTTCTATGAATATGCAAATTCATACTGTCTTTGGTTCACTGCAGTTTTAAGGAGAAAATACTCAGCAATGGTGTTGACTTGCACATGGTTTGTCTTAAAGCATATTAAAAACACCTCATAGACATATAAACAACATTAAAACCTTGATTTTCACCACAGAGGGACTTTAAAATACAATGCAGATATCACATGACAATTACCAGGACAGGTAACTGTTGCATGCTAAGTTAGACCGTAAAAAAGTCGAGGTGAACACTCAACCCATTCTCACTCCCAAGGCGTCAAAATTTGAAGCATGGTCAAGTGCCTTTAGCGTCACAATGAAGATGCTAAAGGTACCCCTAGGCATCACTATATCGGCGTGCAGGGTGCTCCATTCATTTCAGTTGTTTGCCCAATGGGTCAGATCAAGACGCATTTAATATTTAGGCTATAGGCTACTTTTATATTTTGGAGCAACTAACCCAACTCCTACCCTAAACCTACCCACTTCTAAACAATATAAAACACGTAACAGGCAAAGAAAAGTACAGTCACAGGTATTTATTGCAAAAAATGACCAAAAACAGTATAAAAGTACAAACCCGATTCCAAAAAAGTTGGGACACTGTACAAATTGTGAATAAAAAAGGAATGCAATAATTTACAAATCTCGTAAACTTATATTTTATTTACAATAGAATATAGATAACATATCAAATGTTGAAAGTGAGACATTTTGAAATGTCATGCCAAATATTGGCTCATTTTGGATTTCATGAGAGCTACACATTCCAAAAAAGTTGGGACAGGTAGCAATAAGAGGCCGGAAAAGTTAAATGTACATATAAGGAACAGCTGGAGGACCAATTTGCAACTTATTAGGTCAATTGGCAACATGATTGGGTATAAAAAGAGCCTCTCAGAGTGGCAGTGTCTCTCAAAAGTCAAGATGGGCAGAGGATCACCAATTCCCCCAATCCTGCGGCGAAAAATAGTGGAGCAATATCAGAAAGGAGTTTCTCAGAGAAAAATTACAAAGAGTTTGAAGTTATCATCATCTACAGTGCATAATATCATCCAAAGATTCAGAGAATCTGGAACAATCTCTGTGCGTAAGGATCAAGGCCGGAAAACCATACTGGATGCCCGTGATCTTCGGGCCCTTAGACGGCACTGCATCACATACAGGAATGCTACTGTAATGGAAATCACAACATGGGCTCAGGAATACTTCCAGAAAACATTGTCGGTGAACACAATCCACCGTGCCATTCGCCGTTGCCGGCTAAAACTCTATAGGTCAAAAAAGAAGCCATATCTAAACATGATCCAGAAGCGCAGGCGTTTTCTCTGGGCCAAGGCTCATTTAAAAAGTGGAAAACTGTTCTGTGGTCAGACGAATCAAAATTTGAAGTTCTTTTTGGAAAACTGGGACGCCATGTCATCCGGACTAAAGAGGACAAGGACAACCCAAGTTGTCATCAGCGCTCAGTTCAGAAGCCTGCATCTCTGATGGTATGGGGTTGCATGAGTGCGTGTGGCATGGGCAGCTTACACATCTGGAAAGGCACCATCAATGCTGAAAGGTATATCCAAGTTCTAGAACAACATATGCTCCCATCCAGACGTCGTCTCTTTCAGGGAAGACCTTGCATTTTCCAACATGACAATGCCAGACCACATACTGCATCAATTACAACATCATGGCTGCGTAGAAGAAGGATCCGGGTACTGAAATGGCCAGCCTGCAGTCCAGATCTTTCACCCATAGAAAACATTTGGCGCAACATAAAGAGGAAGATGCGACAAAGAAGACCTAAGACAGTTGAGCAACTAGAAGCCTGTATTAGACAAGAATGGGACAACATTCCTATTCCTAAACTTGAGCAACTTGTCTCCTCAGTCCCCAGACGTTTGCAGACTGTTATAAAAAGAAGAGGGGATGCCACACAGTGGTAAACATGGCCTTGTCCCAACTTTTTTGAGATGTGTTGATGCATGAAATTTAAAATCAACTTATTTTTCCCTTAAAATGATACATTTTCTCAGTTTAAACATTTGATATGTCGTCTATGTTGTATTCTGAATAAAATATTGAAATTTGAAACTTCCACATCATTGCATTCTGTTTTTATTCACAATTTGTACAGTGTCCCAACTTTTTTGGAATCGGGTTTGTATTAACTCATGTTGCATTCAAAGTCTTCTGAAATCATACGATATCTTCATGTAAAGAACAGAGTTGATCTTAATGTTTTAATCGCTGAAATGATGATCCCGCCGCTCTGTGAACGCACTCATTCATATCTCATTCAAATTATACACACGACTCTTTAGCATGACGCAATCGGTCACAAGACACACGAGAGCCAATGACATTTTACAATCAAAGCTGACATAATGCGCAATTGGTCACGAGACATACGAGAGCCAATGCAATTTCACTATGAAATCTGACGTAACGGGCGGCAATTTATGAAATTTGATGTGTGCATGATCTTCGGCGGATGGAGAAGCTGATCGCTTTTGGGGATTTCCTTCACACAAATCAATCGTTTGGCCTCGGAACACTTGTACTTTTTGAATAAATTGTGCATGCAGTCGTTTCTGCCTGTTATATCCTGTATTTTATATCATATAATACACAAATGGGTAGGTTTAGGGATGGGATGGGGTTGGGTTACATGTTAAAACGTGTCTAAATAGCGTAAATAAAATAAATGTAAATAAAATTATGCTGGCTGATTAAATTGAGAATCACACTCCAACATGTCATAATGGCAAAATCACAACCCAATATACAATTTCATCATGACGATAACATGCCCATGCCCAACGTGTCTGTGTATGACGTCAAAGGTTTCTCATTGAAATGAATGGAGCACCCTGCGCATCGAAATAGTGATGCCTAGGGGTACCTTTAGCGTCTTCATTGTGACGCGAAAGGCACTTGACCATGCTTCAGATTTTGACGCCTTGGGAGTGAGAACGGGTTGGAACACTGTAAAACAAGATACACAAATCTACTTGTAAAGAACAAAAAGTTTTGTGAATTTACAAAAATCCATCTTTGGATGTCTAACTTATCTAGACTGGTCAGACCACCTTGGATCTACAACAAACCAGCAATCAGCTGGTTGTACTAGCTTAAAACGTTCAAGCAGGTTTTGAAACATGGTAGCTACTAGCTAGTCAGCTGGTTAATAATCTTAGACCAAATAGAAACCATCTACCGTGTTCCAAAACACAGCTTAAGCTTGATTTTCCCAACAGGGGAAGTCTTAAAAAGACAGATAAGGGGTTTCACCAGCAACCACCAATGTTGATATTCCTCTTCCTTTAGGTGCATTTATGCAATGTAAACCTGGGTGACCTCAGCAATGTAATCCACAAGTAAACAAACAAGCCAGATAAATGTGAGAAGATACAGTGAAAGAAGCTTGGCACACCGCTGGCCACGCACTGGAGCTGCATGTTTCTGTAAGTATACAGTACAAGCAGCACCGCATGCTATTCCTGTAGCACTTGCTGTGAATGCTGCAATACGTCATTGAGGGTGCAGCCTGGGAAAGAGCTGGTGGAACAGTGGCCCCAGGACTGAATAGTCTGAGGTTGAGGGGATTTTTTTTTTTTTTTTTTTTCAAAAAGTCTAACTCCCGACCAGGCCTCACCCTGACGAGACATCTCAAATACTAACAGTGTGGTGAAAGGAAGGCTAAAACTTGTTATAGGACATTTTGGGGTTGGGAAGCATAGGACTTGCTCTTTCCAGCTGTTCACATGCATGCATGGCTTTACATTTGCTTTACTAAACTAGGATATTTTAATGCTTTTGAGTAACATCAAATAGCAGTGCTAATAGTTATAGTTATTATAGTTAAAGGGATAGTTCCCCAAAAATTCACCCTCAAGCCATCCTAGGTGTATATGACATTCTTCTTTTAGACGAATACAAACGGAGTTAATTAATAGTTAATTCACCGCTCAGTAGCAAAGTGGTAGCATCGCTACACTGAATTTTTTTCTTTCTCAGTATTATTTCTATTGTTTTCCAGTACAAATATCTAAACATGGTTAAATCTAGACACATTTACTTGAGAAGCAAAATTACTTATTAGATATTAAATCTGCAAATGGGCTAATAAACAATTTAAATGGAAAACAAGTTTTTTTTACCCATTGGTTGATTTTTTTTCTTGTTCTAAGAGTAATGTCACTTAATTTTGATCAATTATTCAGATTTATTCTTATGTCATTTTGCTTTTCAAGTAAATGTGTAGATATTATTTCTCTAGAAATGAAGACAAACACACTAATCATTACATTTGTAATAGTTTTGAACAGAAAAGCTATAAATTAAGTAGCGTGTTAGCATTCTCACTTGTTACATTTACATTTAACCTGAAAAATATATCAATACAATACACAATACAATCATGTCGTGCCATATTTTCTGTTGGCTGTTCAGAATCAGAACTTGCAATGTCAAATTTGTTAATGAATAACTTAAATCACAATTCAGTCTAAATCATTCCGGACTGAATCATTAATATCTCTGTGGCTGCATACACTACTGAGGTTAGTTATGAATGGCACTTATTACATTTCATATTTATAAAAATATGAAGCAGCTTAAATGTAGCAAACTACTTTTGCCATGTTTGTAGCGTAACTAGCTACTATCTTTATCTTAGCTAAGCTAATTTTTCTGCAGAGTTAAGAATTGATTATCAACTTTTGTTAATGTTCTCAAGCACTATATATGCTAAAAAAGTTAGAAAAAAAACGAGAGAGTAAATAAAGAAGAACAGAGCATAAAAAAGTTTTTGGTTAGGTTGCGTGCAACGTTGAGAACTGGTGGCTTCTTGGGAGTACATTCTTCTCTGACAGCATCATTAGGCAAAACGAGTGTGGCCTGGGAGACGCGTTCTATCAATAAAGTACCAGAGACAAGAGGCAGACTGCCAAAGTCTGCCCAAAGAGAGTGGCTGAGCTGTGGGTGCAAGCAGTGGCTGGAGGCTGGCCGATAGCTGCATCCCTGGGGGGTTTACTTGGAAACACACCCGGCTCTCGCTGCCGCACATTTCCTTGCTCCTTCCTCTCTTTATGACTCAACCGTAGATGTACGAGCAGAATCCTCCAAGATCTATGTTTATACTACCCCTCTGCAAACCACAGTTCGGTTTTTACCACCGTACATGTGCTGAAAACACACATAAAACAACATAGCGAGTTGACAGCATGACAACAAAACAACATAGCAATAACAGCAAGTAGGGCAGAGTGAAGGTCTGATGAGGCCTTCGTGAAAGATGTTCTTCTGGCTTCGAGAAGCTACTGGCAGTCTGCTCATTGCTGTTCAAGCAGCGTGAGAGAGCAGCTTTGATGACAGACCACAGAGTAAATTTCCATTAATCTAAAAGCAAACTCAGCTACAGCCACTGCAAAACCGACCACAGAAGTCCCTCAAAGTTCCAAAAAGTGTCTAAAAAATCAAAGTGCAGATGGTACACGCTAAAACGGTGCAGCTGTAGTTGATCTTGAAAAAGATTTTTTTTTCACCCCTCAAAATGTAACTGAAAAGGGGAAAGATGCAATTAAGTGCACTGTCATTTCGTGATATGTGAATGAGGTGCATCACGTGTCCCTTTACTGGCACACGCACTGTTGCTCAACTAGTAGAGCATGGCACATGAAACGCCAAGGTCATGGGTTCAATTCAAAGAGAATACACATACTGGCAAGATGTACGCCTCGTATAAATATAATGTGAAAGAGTAAATGGATAGTTCACCCAACAATGAAAATTCTGTCATCATTTACAGTATTCACCTCACGTCGTTTCAAACCTGTATGACTTTCTTTCTTCTGTGTAACACCAAAGAAAATATTGTGAAGAACTGTTTCCCCCCTATACAATTCAAGTCAATGGGGTCCAAAACAACAATGCTGGACCCCAGTGACTTTTCATTGTAAGAAAAAAAAGACATTTTTCAAAATATGTTCTTTTGTGTTCCACAGAAAATAGAAAGCATATACAGTTGGAACAACATGATCATTAAGGCTTTCTTCATAGTTCTCAATAGTTTTTTTTTTTCTGAAATGTTGCATTTCAGTGCAACATTCTCTATAAAAAATGTTCAAAGGAAACCTTTGAAAAGTAAAAAAACTAAACAAAAACTATCCTAAGCACTTTTCTATTGATTTTCAGTGTTTGTTGAACTGATCCCTATTCAGCTAATAAACACACACACAAACACTCTTGCCTAAAGGCAGACATTTCGACACACAGACAGACTCTAGTCTGGAAACTGTGCACAGAACAACAAGACCAAATTTTATAATCAGTTATATACAGCTACTTGGCAGCACAGTAGAAAGAGAAGAGAGATCATATTTTTCCATGCTTATATAACCATGCTGGAGAATGGTGGAGGAGGAGGGGGAGGTAAATGAGACTTTGCTGAAAGTTAGCTCAGACTCTGAAACTGAGAAAAAGTGGAGCAAAGAGATGGTGTGAGAATCTGCTGAGGAAGGCAGCCCCTAGCCTGAGATCTGCCTGGGGGACATCTAATGCCATCTTTCCCTCTTCTCTTTCTCTATCCCTCCACCATTCTCATCTGGTCCTGAGGGTCAGGACCATCACAATCCCCTTGACTGTGTCATGGAAAAGGTACTACTCTCATTATAAATTCTGGGACTGTCTTTTTTTTTTTTTCATGTGTTTTTACCACACTAACAAAGCCCTAAGCATAGTGCTTGCCTTTTCGTTTTGCATTAGAGTCCTTCAGCTCAAGGGCCTTGGCTTTCAGAACAGCAAGCTACTTTAAATCATCTACTACAGTAGCTGATAATGAAGAAGCCATTGAGAAGTTCTGCACTGCATCTGCAACAAATTTGAATAGTTATCACAAGGGCTTTCAATTTGACACATTCAAATTGCCCCCTGACCAATATGTAGATTTAGTGAAAAAGGAATTGGAACTATGCAGGCTTAAAGGTATAGTTCACCCAAAAATGAAAATTCTGTCATCATTTACTCACCCTCAAGTTGTTCCAAACCTGTATACATTTCTTTGTTCTGCTGTACACAAAGGAAGATATTTGGAAGAATGTTTGTAACCAAGCAGCCCCCCACTGACAACCATAGTATTTTTTTCCCTACTATGGTAGTCAATGGGGGGCGAGAGCTTGGTTACAAACATTCTTTCAAATATCTACTTTTGTGTACAGCAGAACAAATACATTTATACAGGTTTGGAACAACTTAAGGGGTTCTGATGACAGAATTTTCATTTTTGGGTGAACTATCCCGGACCATCTTGCGAGTCACCATGAGCTAATTAATTACTAATTTCCATACACGACCATTCAAAAGTTTGGGTAAGTTTCAGTAAGATTTCTTTTTTTTTTTTTTTAATTGCAAGGATGCATTAAATTGATCTAAAGTGACAGTAAAGAATAATGTTGAATAATAAATAATACATAAAAGATTTCAAATAAATGCTGTTTTTTTAAAAAAAAACAACAACTTTATATTCAAAGAAAACAAATGTTTCACAGTTCCACAAAAATAAGCTGTTTTCAACATTGATAATAATAAGTAATGTTTCTTGAGCACCAAATCAGCATATTAGAATGATTTCTGAAGGCTCATGTGACACTAAAGACTGGAGTAATGATGCTGAAAATACAGCTTTGGCATCACATGAAGGGATTATATTTTAAAACACCTTAAAATAGAAAGCTGTTACTTTAAATTGCAATAAAATGTCACTATTTTTGATCAAATAAATGTAGCCCTGAGAATGAGAGAGCATAAGAGAATTCAGTAACACGTTACAATAAGGTTCCATTAGTTAAGGTTAGTTAACTTAATGCATTAACTATTATTACCCAACAATGAGCAATACATTAGATACAGTACTTATTCATCTTTGTTAACATTAGTTTATAAAAATACAACTGTTCTTTGTTAGTTCATGTTAGTTCAGGTTCATCAACTAATGTTAACAGATGCAACTTTTGATTCGAATCATGTATTAGTAAATGTTGAGATTAACATTAACTAAAGCCCTGTTCGCACGGGATTAGTATTATCTGGGGACCTCGTGTGATTTAGAAATTACCCCACATCTTAATTTCGTGTGGCGCATTTGCACGGGATAAGCAAAGCCTGTGATTTTACTCGAATTTACTGACTTATCTCCCGGATATGATGTCAAGACTTGGAAATGTCTTGTCGTTATAGGTATAGCTGTCATAAACAGAAGAATGTTCCTTACCGCATGCTGCTATACATGTTATCTAGGCTTGCTGCGATAGTCTGTGTTGCCAGTGTTACCGGTGTTCAGCCGCATCACCGGTAACATCACTTTGCCACCGTGGCACCGCCCCCACCATCGTTTTGATTTTTTATAGTAATAAAAATCATTTAGTTCAGTTAGAGAACAGACACACAATTAAAAACTGAACGTGCAGCGTGAGCCGAACGAGAGTCGCAGCACAGACCAGCAGCAGGAGTCAGATTTCATTTATCACGAGTAAGGAGCTGAATGACAAGTGGACGATGGAAAATTTGGTTTCAAAGTGAAATGTAAAAGCACCTATTTAAGTGAGCTTATCATTGTACTGTTCGGTTGTTGTGTTTTTCATTAAGAATAATATTGAACACACCATTCAAGAAATTCTCTCCCGAATTGGCACTAATTCCAAAGTGAAAGTAAAATGCTCACAGCCGCACGGACATTCATAACGGTGCGCGTTATGAATGCAGCCTCCATTCATCAAAGATGGATAAAAAGGTGCACAGGAAACAAAAACCTTGAAAAATGATATACAACCCTGGCAAATCCTGGCTAAATCACAGAGATGCCGATTCGCACGGGACTAATATTGCAGGACCTCGGTTTTCGGTGAAATATGGTAGGTCATTTGCGGGGGAATTTTTACTTTACAAATTACAGACATGGCCGATTTGCACGGGATTAAGATCACAGACAACCTCTGCAATTATTACAAATTACTAGAGGTCACCAGGTAATACTAATCCCGTGCGACTAGGGTTTAAGATTAATAATTGCTTTAGAAATATTTTTCATTGTTTGTTCATGTTAAGTTATGTAGTTAACTAATGTTACCAAATGAAACCTTATTGTAAAGTGTTACCAAAAATGATTTCAAAATCATTAATACCGACCCTAAACTTTTTAATATAAAAATCATCACTTCATGCAATTTGATCAGAAATCAAATCACCAGTCCTAGTTTTTTTTAGAGATGCCCTAGTTTTTTACCAATGTATGGAAAACATATGTATGGTTAAGATCCTCTTTGAGAATCACATAATTTAAATATGTAACAAAATCCAATCCATCCAAAACATTCTGTCAAGAATCTTGACTGCAGATGCTCCCAAAATGCCAACACTCAAATATCAATTGCCACCATAAAAAGCTATGTCCCAAAGATTGCAAATAAATTATATCTGCTTTCTCAGGGAAGACACAATCTTTGTCTCTGTCTTGACTCCTGTGGGTTTCTAAAAGGGCACATCTTTGATAACACTCGACAAATCGGCCCTGGGGTTCTTCATTTGATAATTATCAGGTAATGTCATTGATGTAATTGGCACTCATTAGAGTACAGTAACTCTTTAACTCTCAGCCCTTCTGAACTTTCATTTTAATGACACACACATTCATACATTTGTGGCTAGGAGGACTGGGACCTTTGCGGTGAGGGGGGTTATCATAATTACCACCGTAATCAGTTTCCCCCTACCATGTTATCGTTTCAGTAATTATTCGGGTGCTAATCGGGATTTATAGTAATTAATCATATATCAACAAGCGTCTCTCCATCAATTAATGTAAATAAGCAGCCGTGTGATGAGAGCCCAATTTTCTCTGCTGCTTTCTAATCTTTTTTTCTTTTTTTTCTTAGGGGTTAGTGAGGGGGCCTGAGGGCCCTATAGTCATTGTACTCGTTTACCAGATTGGATTATTTTATGAGATCTCAGAGGCTAATAACTGGTTAGCCAAACCCACAACTCATTAAGTATATTTCATTTCAGTTTAGATTAAAGATGGGTGTAGTACTGTGTTAAATTTAATTATTTATTCAGTTTGTGTGTTGATATTAAAAGATTAGTCCACGCCAAATTAAAATTTATTCACCCTGATTTTGTTCCAAACACGTATGCCTTTAGTTTGTTTCTCACACAAAGCTATCATATGGTTTCAGAAGAAGTGGAATATACTATTATTTGGGTGATAACATGAATAGGCATAATCTACAAACCCGATTCCAAAAAAGTTGGGACACTGTACAAATTGTGAATAAAAACAGAATACAATGATGTGGAAGTTTCAAATTTCAATATTTTATTCAGAATACAACATAGATGACATATCAAATGTTTAAACTGAGAAAATGTATCATTTTAAGGGAAAAATAAGTTGATTTTAAATTTCATGGCATCAACACATCTCAAAAAAGTTGGGACAAGGCCATGTTTACCACTGTGTGGCATCCCCTCTTCTTTTTATAACAGTCTGCAAACGTCTGGGGACTGAGGAGACAAGTTGCTCAAGTTTAGGAATAGGAATGTTGTCCCATTCTTGTCTAATACAGGCTTCTAGTTGCTCAACTGTCTTAGGTCTTCTTTGTCGCATCTTCCTCTTTATGATGTTTTCATGTTTTCTATGGGTGAAAGATCTGGACTGCAGGCTGGCCGTTTCAGTACCCGGATCCTCCTTTCCACGCAGCCATGATGTTGTAATTGATGCAGTATGTGGTCTGGCATTGTCATGTTGGAAAATGCAAGGTCTTCCCTGAAAGAGACGACGTCTGGATGGGAGCATATGTTGTTCTAGAACTTGGATATACCTTTCAGCATTGATGGTGCCTTTCCAGATGTGTAAGCTGCCCATGCCACACGCACTCATGCAACCCCATACCATCAGAGATGCAGGCTTCTGAACTGAGCGCTGATAACAACTTGGGTTGTCCTTGTCCTCTTTAGTCCGGATGACATGGCGTCCCAGTTTTCCAAAAAGAACTTCAAATTTTGATTCGTCTGACCACAGAACAGTTTTCCACTTTGCCACAGTCCATTTTAAATGAGCCTTGGCCCAGAGAAAACGCCTGCGCTTCTGGATCATGTTTAGATATGGCTTCTTTTTTGACCTATAGAGTTTTAGCCGGCAACGGCGAATGGCACGGTGGATTATGTTCACCGACAATGTTTTCTGGAAGTATTCCTGAGCCCATGTTGTGATTTCCATTACAGTAGCATTCCTGTATGTGATGCAGTGCCGTCTAAGGGCCCAAAGATCACCGGCATCCAGTATGGTTTTCCGGTCTTGACCCTTACGCACAGAGATTGTTCCAGATTCTCTGAATCTTTGGATGATATTATGCACTGTAGATGATGATAACTTCAAACTCTTTGCAATTTTTCTCTGAGAAACTCCTTTCTGATATTGCTCCACTATTTTTCGCCGCAGGATTGGGGGAATTGGTGATCCTCTGCCCATCTTGACTTCTGAGAGACACTGCCACTCTGAGAGGCTCTTTTTATACCCAATCATGTTGCCAATTGACCTAATAAGTTGCAAATTGGTCCTCCAGCTGTTCCTTATATGTACATTTAACTTTTCCGGCCTCTTATTGCTACCTGTCCCAACTTTTTTGGAATGTGTAGCTCTCATGAAATCCAAAATGAGCCAATATTTGGCATGACATTTCAAAATGTCTCACTTTCAACATTTGATATGTTATCTATATTCTATTGTGAATAAAATATAAGTTTATGAGATTTGTAAATTATTGCATTCCTTTTTTATTCACAATTTGTACAGTGTCCCAACTTTTTTGGAATCGGGTTTGTAATTAAAATTTTTGTGTAAACTATCAATGTAACATGAGTAACTTCCAAACGTGCAGAATTATTCAATGTGTTGACGTAATTTCCCCTGAAACAGGAAGACAGGGCGGGACATATCAAGCAGCCCCGCCCCTTTTTTAAAACAGCCAATAGCGTTTCATTTATATCACAGTTTGACTAGAGCCTTTGAGCTCAGTAAAGCCGCAGTTTCCTCATCTCTAACTGTTTCTCATCATAATCTCCTCCATATCGCTTTGAAATACAGCACTCTGTGCAGAATTCAAATGGGTCCGATATGTTTTGTTGCCTGCGCTGACTCGCGCATGTGATCCGCTCTGTGCTCTTGTGTCTCTGGACCGGAGCAGACTGTGTGTTCGCCTCAACTAAAAGCATATTTACACTGTCTAAATTGTTCCCTATCCCCTATATAGTGTACTATGTGCCATTCACCATGTAGAAAATAGTAAATGTGTGAACAAGTGACTGATTTGATTTCAGCCGCAGCTTCATTAGCTATTTAGGGGGTGGAAAGCTTCAGATTCTAGAGAGCATTTGATTGGACAGAAGATGTGATGAGAAGCTGAAGTCCACGGTGATGTCATAAAAATCTGTGATCCATTTTAGTGGAAGTGAGAGACTGTAAGTTTTGAATGCTTATATCTCCTAAATGCGAAATTTGTCATTGTTTTGGAACACACCAGCTTATTCATAACCTATAACATATTCATACTAAAAGCTAAAAAACTTAAATTTAGATTTCAGGGGGCCTTTAAAGACAAATAGATGGAAACTAGCATGGAGATGAGAAAATTGAAATACTGTGGGAGATCTTATCTGAGTTCTCTCTGCCTGACAATCACATGATCTCTAACTGTAGATAATTTTTCACAATAGCACTGGTTATAAAAGACCAAGCTCATAAATTTTACCATTGGAAAATATTGACAATTTGTATGGTGTCTCACATTAGCTTTGATAACAATCAGGTGTCACACATTAGCTTTGATAGCAACAGGAGTCAGATTGCATTTTACTCTTTTATTCATTACTTTTACAGAGTTTTGGGTGGGAAACAGGAAAATCTAAATCTAATAAAATGCAATCACCCGAGCAACGCAACTCCAAATATTCATTTAATGACATTCTTTCATTTGTGTTCGGTGTTAAAAAGTGAAATGAGTTTAGAGAATCTTAAAACAAGCCATAGTGCAAATGAGGCACAATGTTATCTTTAATCTTCTAAATATCTTGTCAACTAAATGCAACTTTTATGCCCATACAAACAAAGTCCTATTGCACCCGCAAAGGCTTTTGCTAACCTAAATGACTATGTATCAACCAACATGATTCTGTATCTTTTTCCATGGATCTAGGGACATTCAAGGTTATCCTGCCATCTTGGCTTGACATCTGCTCTTGGTCTGTCAGGTCTGGATCAGAGGCTAAAGACTGAGGCATCTTTAATTGTATTGAGCAATTGTCTTCAGCCAGCAGGGCTCTGAAGCAAAGTAGTTTCAAAGGTAATTGGTACCATTTAAAGAAACATGATTTATGAAGAGGCAGTCAACAACTTATGCAGTTTTCTGACAGAAAAACACAATACTGTTTTATAGGAACACTACAAGACATATTATAAACTTTATCTGTTTGGGTCATGAATATGAATTGGAATGATGAAAAATATGCTCAGTAGTCATAACTGGTTTACTGAAAAAAGCAAGTAAGTGAGCACTAGCCATATTAGGATTACTGGTTACTGACAGTGCTTTCTGCTTGGTTTTAAAGCTGTTGTTTTACATGACCTGGAAACTTTTTTCCTTTACACTGTGTCTAAGCTAAATTAAGTGCTTAGAGATAAATAAAATAATAAAGCAAAATAAAATAAAATAAAATAATAAAATAAATAATAAGATGTGCCACATCTGTACTTGGCAACTGGTGGCACTATTACAGCTACTCTCATATACTAGTCTAGAGCCCTGCCTAAAGACATAATAATCATTAGACTATGTCCCAACATTTTAATTATGAACCCAAAATTCATCATGATATGAGGTCCTGGACCTTCTTCTAATATTATCAATAGTCAACACATCCCCAACTCTAAAGATTCATGAAATTGACAAAAAATCTGGCCTGCAAGACCCAAAATGCCATTCAAATATGTAAACTCTATTTCAACACGTCACTCACCTTCCAAAACCTACCTGATTCAACCCCATGCCCAGCAACACAAACCCTGTTCAACTGCTCTGGAAGCCATACGGCAGCCCTGATTAGATTCAGAAAGAGCCTCTTTCAATTTCTAAGTAATGAAATCCAAACTCATTAGCACAGGGAGAATCCCTTTAGCCAACCATGCAGAATGCCCCTATAACAGCCAGTCAGATTAAGACCCTAGTGCAGGCCTAAGACCATGCACCATGGAGCTCCAACGCTGCCTTGCTAATTCAATAAGAGAGCCTTGAGCTCTTGGATCTGTAGCAAGGTTTGGTCTTTTCCAACACTAACTGCATTTGGATTTGCATTACAATGTTGCAACCGACGTCCAAAGAACTACCCATTTCATGCAACCTCCAAATCTATATTCATGCATGTGAATGAGTGAATGCTGAAATAGTGAGCTAAGCATCATCTTAATCAATATAGTAAGAACCTGTTAATTGTTTAACAGTATGTTCCTGTACTATACACACACGGACGCACACACACGCACGCACGCACGCACGCACGCAGAGGTAACTTATATTATACATTGCATTACATATTATATATTTTAAATATACATACACATCAGAGGCAACAGTCAGCCTCTTTTGAATCCATATTTGTAATTCATCTCTATAAAGACTGCATTTTGACCAAATGCACTTCTTGGTCAAAATGTTCACCTTTGTGGAGTGTGAAGTATTAATGTAAACAGTGGGTTTGCCTTCAGTGATTGTAAACATATAGAACAAAAAGCCAGATGAGTCAAAATGCTGGATCTGTGCACTGGGCCTTGCAGTGTAAATTCAGCCTAATTATAAATTTTATCTTAAAATTAAAATTAAACACAAATATTACCAAGAAAAAGAGAAACTATTAATTATATCTTTGTTCTTTGTTACGGTTTATGAGAAAAAAGGCTATATTCCATTGATTAAATAAACTTTGTTTAAATGTAATTTAATTTATATTAAGATTTAACATTATATTACTTTGTTTACTTTTAAATACAGAAGTGTATTCAACAATAACATTTATTTCAGTTGTAAATAAACTTGTATAACAAGAAGTGTGAAATTTTGCTGGTACTGGTATTGTAACATCTTTACTTAAAGGATAACTTTAGGGAATACGGATGAAAATGAGCCAATCTGGCTCATTTCACATTTTACTTTTTTTTCCCATGTATTATTAATATGTACTGTCCCTGATTAAATAAACCAATAAACAAACCTTGGTCGATTTTATACAAACTTTGTATTGTTACAATGTCAGTAGTATATGTACAGGATCAATGTGTACTCTTTCTCTGTTACCTGCATCAAGGCATATCCTTGACACGTTCTACATCATCTGGCAGACTTTTTTGTAAAAACTACAGATTGTACTTCCATATTTTTGTATTCCCACTCATGGACAATCCGATCGAGCTCAGTGCATTATGATTGTTGAATCTGTCCTTTTTTTTTTTTTTTTTTAAGTGAAGACAACAGCCCCTTTTCTCTGTTTTCTCTAGTCATGTAGCAATGATTTAGAAAGGAAAAAATAAAAAAATAAAAATACTGGCTGCATAGACAGCCAAGTTTTATTAAAAGCCTAATTTGTCAATGGTGAATTAACCTTTTAAGTACAAAATAAATGATATACAAGAGACATACAGTCAAACCAAAATTTATTCAGACACCTTCAACATTTTCTCACATTATCACAGTATATACGGTATAGTTTAGAAAATGGTAATAAAATATGACAAGAACTCAGAGTTAAACTGTCAGAAAAAATTCATCTTGATAATGTCAGATAACTTTGATAGAAAGGTATGTAATGGATTGCAATCAACCAATCAGCTGTCAGCTGTTACATTTAAGTACACAATTAGATAAAATCAATTTAGATCAACCAATTACCAAGCAATGCTTAATTTTGTTCAGTCTGTGGTGTAAAAGGTCGCATTAGCAATTAAAGAAAAAACACTTAAGCAAAACATGGTCAGGTCAAAGTGTCTGAATAATTTTGGTCCCAAATTTTTATAAATTTTACTGTATGAAGAATTTTTGTGTCACAGTTTACTTTATTTTGCTATCCTCACTTACATAAATTAACTATAGTGTCCTGCACCCACTAGTAAAAAATTATATCTGATTTATGAATAATTTTTGGTTTGACTGTATGCATATCAGATTTTACCCTAGTGCATAGTCAATTACTAGGTTCAGATGACACAATGTGAAAAACGCAATGGCAAGTTTGAGTAAGAAGAAAAATAATGCACTGGCCTAAATCCACCCTGTCCTCAACAGGCTTATACAATAAACAGAGCAGGACATTCTGAACTTCTAGGACTAATTGATACATGGCTGGGTGTGCTACATACTGTACAACAAAATAATGGACAGGATATTCTTGTAGGCTCCTCATGAAGTGAAGCTCGCTGAGGATAAAGTGTCTCTGTTCTATCAGTAATAAGCCATTCAATAAAGAGTATCATGTTGCACATTCATGGCAGAAGCTGTTGGAGATGTCAGAGCCCACAGGGAGAGGTTTTTATTGTGAACTCAACCGCTTCTGTGATGCTAAATCGGCACACTGCCTCCCAGGCCTCTGTGCTGAGCCCACATCAGATGAGAAGAGGCTCTGTCAAGAGTTATCTTACAGTACTTACATAATCAGATCAGCAAGAACGGATGCAATGCTTTCAATACTTTCACAGGTGAGGACGCTGGGAAACACAACTGCTGTGTGAAATGTGTTTGAATATAAAAACACTGCTGTGTTGCACATTAAGTGTACTACAGTGGCCCCAGTAAACCACACTTTAAATACAACAACAACAACAACAACAACATTTATTTATAAAGCACATTTAAACACAATATGGATTGATCCAAAGTGCTGTACAAAGTACAAAGCAGATCTACACAAAAATAATTACAGGTTTCCAAACGCTAAAGAATAAAAATACGATTTAAGAGTAGATTTAAAAATGTCCAATGAAGGAGCAGACCTCACATGATAGGGGAGACCATTCCAAAGCTTCCAAAGCCAGCCACAGAAAAGGCCCGATCACCCTTTGATTTATAGCGACACCGAGGCACAGTTAGGAGCAAGTGAGTAGAAGATCTAAGTGCCCTAGCAGGACAGTATGGCACAAGAAGATCACTAATATACCTTGGTCCACGGCCAGACAACGCATCTTGCAGCGCATTTTAAACAACTTGCAATTGTGATAATGAAGACTGAGGGAGACCAGAATAAAGAGATTTGCAATAATCTAATCGTGATGTTACAAGAGCATGAATCACCACTTCTAAATCTTTGCTTGAAAGGAGATGCTTCAACTTTGCAATAGATCTTAAATGAAAAAAACTTCCTCTAATAACAGCACTAATTTGTTTATCAAAAAATAGTGAAGAGTCAAAGATCACTCCAAGATTTTTTTTTTGCATGCATGTTTTTTTTGTTTTTGCATGTCTTTGAATTATATAGCAAAATAGGAAACCAAGGTGCCATTATTTTAAAGAAATATAGCTCAGAAACTTTAAGAAATGTATTTCATAAAAAGTTTGTTAGGTTTAAAATGATAAAACTACTGCTCAAAATAAAAATAAAAAATTTGCATCTAAAGTGACTGTTTTCAGACATTTCAAGCGTGATTTCTACCCAGCAGGATTGCCATCGCAAGTAGGAGTGGGAAAGCACTAGAATGAAAGAAAGAGAGAGACCCCTGAAGGAAGAAAATATAGGGGAGGGGAAAGGGTTGTCAGAAATAGATACTTAGTGGTTGTGCATAAAACACATGGGTCAAATCTTCTTGACCTTTGGCACTGAGGTGAAAACCTCTGAGCAGAGTCATGGTCATATGGTCATCTCCATGTTATTGGCATGTGTGTGTCTGAGGACAGCAGGTATGAGAGAGACAGCTGGTCTAAGCTAAGGGCTATATGCCAGTCTGCCAGATATGACCTCATGGCCTCGCTCCGCAACTAGGATGAGATATGCGTATACATTTCCCTGCACGTATACCAGACTAGTTTTACTACTTGCCAGGTTTGATATATGCTCTATACCAATATACACATTAACTTAAACTAAGAAATTCAACAAAATAAAGTAAGAAAAGAAAAAAAGGAAATAAAAGCCAAATACAATCGCCTTATTTTTAACAATTGAGCATATGAAAGGTGAGTAGTTTAACTACTTACTAGGTGTGATTTATGACCTACCAGTATAAATTTTTTTTTTTACAATTTCTTTTTTGTTTACTTTTTAAGATACTACTTTTGTATCTAACTTGGTCAAAACTATAAACTAAACTAAACTAAACTAAATAATAAAATAAATAAAATGATAAAATAAAATAGCCAAAAGATTTATCTCAAATAAAATTGTCCTTTTTAACATTTGGGCATATGAAGTGTGTCATAACATCATTTAGATGGTATCAGATTAAAAAAATATATATATTACAATGATATTTTGGTTCATTGCACTCCATGGTTCTAACATTTTATATATCCACAAAACAATGAAGAACCATGGTATCATGTCCAAAAAAAAAAAAAACCTATGGAAGTACAAATGGTTATTTTTGGTACTTTTTTTGACTGGTCAACATGTAATATTACAGACTTACAACAACTTAGTGCCCTAAGGTAAAACTAAAATATAAAAATAAACTATTTATAAAAAGAAAAAAAGTCATCAATATCAAGTACTCAAAAAACAGCATATAACCAGCATTACTACTCATTTGAGAGCAAATTTCATTACCCATGCTCCTTCACTAGGGGTCAGGGCAATATATACAGACCACACTTGTGGACGTATGCATGTGTGCATGGGTGTTTATGAGGTTGTGTGTGTGAGGTCTCAGGGGCTCTGTGTGTGTATGCGTGTGTGAGGCTGAGATGTCACTGTGTGCCTGCTTCCATCTTGCCACCCTGACCATTACGATCCCCCGGCTGCCTATAAACCTTTCCCCCTATGAGAAGAAAGGTGAGGAAGCTGTTTTATTGAAATGTGAACAGAAATTAGAGCTGTTTCTACACATCTCAGCTCAGGACAATATCAGGGCTCATTTCACATCTTCATACAGGCTAACCTTGACCCCCTGCTCTAAGGGCTTGCTAAAGGCCCATAATGTCATGCCATTATTCTCTGCGGGCTAGAGTAAGATGGTATCGGCGACAGTGCAGATGACCTGATAAACTGCGCTGCACACACTGCTCAACCACATAAAAGCCGTAAAACCCCAGCCCGGGGCTGAGCCTCGTAAATCACGCCGCATTAGGGCCTCAGTCACAGCGGACAAAGTCTCCACTGCTCATTTACACAGCGCCGATCTGAAGTTCTCAGTGCTAGTCATATCTTGCTAGTTTGTCTTTCATCTCTTCACTCTCTTGCCCTCTCAGGTAACACATGTATGTAATGTCAAACAGGCGGAACAGGCAAATGCTAGGGGGGCCACTCATCCATGGGGCGCCAAAATGAGTGATTTTTTCCCCCCAGTCTATTACTGATACTATTTTATTAATATTAATTCGAAATATTACCAAATAACGCAAAAAAGCAAAAAAAAAGTCCCCTGACTCTTCCCGGTCCGCCGCATCAATCTTCCCCCGCCCAGCAAGTGCTTGAAGTACGTCAGGAATAGAAGGCGCAATCAGTTTAACGTTGGGAATTTGTTGTGTCGCATCGCCTCTCGTCGCACCCAATGTAGACAGGATTGCTTTCATTTTTTAGGGTGCTTGGCTGCTCGCACCAGGTGTAGACACAGTGAAAGTTGCCTGATTATTTATGACGGATGGCCGAATTCACATGACACAGTGTCAAAAAAGACCCAAGCCCTCTGATGCAGGGAAGATAAGGGATAAAGACAGAGGTAAAGTGATGTAGGCTAATGAATGAACAGTTTATCTAATTGCATAGTAGTAGAATACTACTTTTTTACTTTTTTACCTTAAACTTTATGCAAGCAGCTGTTCTGGGTTCTCCAGAGGCCAAAGACAGTGTGATTTTGTAAAAAAAAAAATCATGTCAGTTTTTTAAACACATGTAATATCATTTTTTTAATAGCCTAATGTTTTTACTCTACAGTTGTGCAGTTTTAAGGGGACATATGGCAATTTTAAAAATGTATTTGCCGAAACTAGTAATGATATTTATATACAGGTTTATTTAAAATAGCAACATTTTATGTAAAATTCACATTAAATATCTAAATTTCTCAGTTTAATTCATGGTGAAAACATGAATGTGCATAGTTTAGTGGAAGATTGCTGCCATCTACTGGAAAACAAACACTTTTGCTAGTTTGTGCATGAATGCTAGATGCAATTACTCTTGCTATTTGTGTTTAGGCTGTAATGTGGCGTAGGTGCTATTTGTGTATAATTTAACAATCATCAGCCTTTAAAATATGACTGGACATCATATAAAAACAACATATAAAACAACAACAATAAATTAAAAAAAAAAACATTGGTGCATTACAAAAATAAAACAGTACCAGTGTTTCCACAACTTAGACTGATAACATGTAGTGCTAAACCTTGATACAAGAGGCACCAAGTAAAATCTTGCCTAGGGCAGCAAATTGGTCAGGGCCGACCCTGGCTTGTCCCTATCTCACCCTTTATCTCTTCACATGCCAGTTTCTGACACGCTAACGTGAGGATGTCAAACCTAAGGCTCTTCCTGTCATTTATATTTTAGGCTTCGGTGTTATGTACTACAGGCCAGGGTTATTATTGTTAACTAAAACTAAATAATGCTCAAATCTAACTTTTTGTTTTGCTTGTTTTTAAAGCAATGCCAAGTTTTCCCAAGTTATTAAAACATAATATGATATAAAGTTAACTTGATGAAATATACAAAAGTAAGTATTTTATGTTCTTCTCCAGTGAGTATACAGGAAATTCAAATTAAAGCTGTACTTCAACTGAGTTTGAAACCCTTGTACTTTTCTTAGTCGCTCTCTCTCCATCCCTCTCTCTCTCTTTCTCCCATTCGCTCGATCATCCACACGTTCCCAGTGGAAAAGAGTTATACAAGGCCTTGTACTTCAAAAGGCAGTGCTAAAACTGGAAGCGAGGCAAAACAAACAGATGCAACAAATATATACATTAGAGTTGACACATGCTGATGAAACTGACTGGAAACACTCTGAAAGCCAAAGACGGTTTGGAAATTTGCAATGGAGCACACACCCTCATTTATGACTGACCAAAAGGCTAGGAGGTTTTTATTTATTTATTTATTTTTTTTTTAATAAGCACATGCATGGATACACTTACAATAACATACCATGGTATTAGCTTATATTCTGGACATGTAATTTTTTTTGCTACTTGCATGGTCAGTTTTATTTTTTAACCAAAGACAGGTGGAATGATGGAAAATGATGGCATTTAATGGCAAAACATTACTGATTAGTTTGTAATTATCAACCAATTCTTACTGATACTACCAGGACTTGACAAAACCTAAATGTATGTATGTCAGTTAGATCAATTTACCTAGATGACCTAGATAATAAAAAAGTTAGTAAAAGTAATGTCACAACAAAATGTCAAATGTTTAAGCTTGGAATGAAATACATGGAAATTATCAAATAATTTGTAAGATAAAGCACTACACTGAAAAAAAAAAAACTGAAAAAGTAAAATTTACTTAATTTTTCTTTGTCAAGTTTTTTGCATGCATATTTTTTAAGTAAATTTCACATATGGAATTAAATAAACTCTGCTTAACTAAGTTAAGTAAAATGAACAAAGAAAATAAGTAATTTTAACTTGGCCAGTAAAAGGTTGAGTAATTTATACTTAGTTGAAGTTTCCTTTGAAATACTTTTTACTCAAACAATATAACACTGATTTAAACCACGCTTTTAAAATGATGTTTCTAAGTAAAACATACAAAGTAAATAACACAATAAATATTGAGTAGACACCATATCTATGTAATAATAACGCAGCTCCTGAACACAAAGACCTCAATACTTGGTACACAACACACAGTGACGGTAACATTCGATGAACTCCAAATGTCACTAAATGGCAAGTTACTAAACCTAACAACAAAAGCAATGATAAAACAGTGTATATACAACTGGAAAACAGCGAAAAATCACCCTCATTAATTATTCAAACCCCAGTGCATGATGGGAACATCAGAAAGGTTGAGTAGTTTTACTTAATTTTATAACGTTGATATTTACGCTTTAATATCTACAAGCTTGAATTGAGTACTAATATAGAATTTACTTAGTTTTTTTAATTCTTACCTGAACTAAATTTTTCATGTGGAAATTACTTTTGTTTTTTCAGTAGTATTTACTTCACCACAGAATCATTTTTATCAGTGTAGTATAAGATATAGTGACTCTCTTGACTACACTATACAAAAAGTGCCTAGAACGTCTATTATACTGGCATACACTACATGTGTGCATAAAAACTATGTATAAAATCAGTGTCTCAAGATAAAAGACATCTAATTGGGGACAGCGATTACTATGTCCTTTGGATTCCCAAGATCACATTCATTGATACTCTGCTCTGTCCTGGCACATAAAACAATTTCATCAGGCACAGGGACTTCTATTTGCCAAGTTGAAACCAGGCTGTTTTTTCTCATTTATTTTCAGCCAATTCCCTTTGTTGGCAAAGTGCCAGTGTATCTGCATATGACATTTCTGCATGCGTGCGAGTAATTTGCTATATTAATTGGTCCGGATTGTCTCTCCAACTCTGCCCCTGAAGAGACAGAGCAAGACACAGAGAAAATAAAAAAGAGGAGGGGGTGGAGAGAGAGAGAGAAAGAGTCAAGGTCGAATAGCTGTGTGTTAGGATTTATATGCTTTTTATGGTGGTATAAATTCTTCTGTGACATGCACTTACTCACATTCACAAATGCACAAACACACGCTTACTCTTTTCATGCACTACTGTCCACTGGGCCTTTTCTACGTCTGTATGTGGAGTTGTTTCGCATCAGAATGTGAAGAAAATTGGTTCTTTTGTCTATTTGTTAATCTGACCAAATAAATCCACATGCGTACAGCATATGATGTCATGGCTGAGCAAAGACATAATTGGATGAGAGGCAATGAAGTCAGCAGTAAGTTCATTAAGTGCGCACACAAAATTTCTACGTAAACATACACAAATTAAGTACGTACATGCTAAGCAGTCTCCAAGGTAATGAGCTTTGCATTTCTAAAAGGGACAGAACCTGAGCTTGCCTTAACACATATACTGACCTGGGGTCAGTCACTGTGTACACAATCAGACCAAAGCTTTTAGAAACAGACAAATCACAGCTAAGCCTTTAGACAGCAGCCTCACTGGGTATATCCAATCCTAACAATGTGTATACCAGGGGCGTGCAGTCCATAAGCTGCGAATGCTCTGCATGCCCAAGCTATTTGTGGACTCGCTAATTAATATTAACACTATAAATTACTATGAAATCCCTTGTTTGAGATGTACCATAAAGCTTACAGGATAACATTTTAATGTAATGCGTAAGTAACTGTTGGTCAATATTTATTTGCCAAACAACAGTGATTTTCTTCAAATCTGCCAGTTACGAAGGGTTTCGGATAAGCAGATCCACAACAGCTTTGGCGCCTACGATCTGTTGTTATGTATTGTCATCAAGTATCTAGGCTACTTTCAATAAAAGTTCCAACACATTAGAAATACTTTTAGCTGTGTTGCTATGTGTCATGAGAATAAGCATCTGAGTACTAGCTAACACTAGAACGAACAACTGGGTGGTTTTTTACGCACCACCCAGCATACCTGGTTAAAGAAGTTACAGCTCGCCACTGGTGTATACCTGACATGCATAATACACTTATGGTTTTTGGGTCTCGTTACAAAACCACATATCATATGAGAGCAGCTAAGCTGGCAGAGAAAAGTTCATGTGTGTGTAAGCGAGATACATAAGATATAAGTAGAATTACTGCCTCAGAACAACAGAAGGACTGTCAGGACACCATAAAAGGATTTGTTTTGCATGAAAATGCATGTTATTAAAATCATCTGCTCATTAAAAAAAAAACAGCCTAGTGGTAGAGAAAAACACATGAAACAGACCTTGGGGTAAATAAGAACTGCTAATGCACAGCTACCGATAACAAGACAAACATGAACAGTAAAGTACCTGTGCCCTTGGCAGTGTTGTCTACCAGGAAGCACGTTTTAGGGTTCTCCTAAAGTAATGGTGAATAACTGCATCTCGGGTATCACAGTGCTAAAAAGTGCCAAATAATTATAGGGAAATAAACATTTAAAGGAAAAATTAGGTTATTTTGAACTTGCAGTATTGTGCATTTTACCCATTGTAAATGAAGCATTCATGCAGATGCCCTAGATACAGATTTCTCTTCAAATGTTTGCAGTATAGCACCTAAAAAAAGTGTTAATTCCACAAATCAGAGTCTCTTTTGTTGGATGGTTAGTTAGTATAGTACATGACAGTGTCAGGATTTTTATCTATGTGCAGAGGTTGTTCCATCATTCCTAATGTGTGTAAAATATTGAGCAGACAGTAATGAGTCTCCTGGCTTCATGCCTGTTCTTTCCACACTGGCCATTTCATATCAAATATTTGAGTAAGATTAGGTGGCATATCGCCAAAGGAAATGATTCACAATGTGTATGTGTGATTGTGTGTGTCTATGGGGGTTTACTTTGCTAAACGTTAGGGACCAATCTATCTACCAATCAGATATTAGCTACCTGAAAGAACCTCCCTTTGAGGGATATTCAGGGAAATACGATTAATAAATAAAGAATTTTTTTAGTCTAAAAATCTTAAGGCTCGGTTTATGAATATTAATTATGTGCCATCACATAATTAATACTCAACAGGCCAAGTAGACCTTCCTAATTTAGATCTTAAATGTTACTTTTTTTAACATAAAAAAATATATATATATACACTGTACATTATAATTTTTAACATTTCATATTTTTAACACCTGTTAAAATCGTACTGTCAAAATGCTACAGAACAGGTGTTAAGAACTTATATAAAAAATACCTGACCATGACATTTGAACATTCCAGTTAAAGTTCATAATTAGATCCTTGATAAGAAAATGAATAAATAAATAAAAAGTGAATATGCTCCATGTCCACAATTAATATTATGAACCTTTCCTGTTTGCAAATGCAAATGTGCAAAGAATCTAGAACAACGTCACACATCATCTGTGGCTAATTTTTCTCCGGATCACCTTATCACCAGTGGTAAAAGTAGCTAAACAGCTTAAGATCAACCACGTCATATTAATCAGCGCTTGATTTGCTCTGCGCTAAGAGAAAGCAGGGGATCCTTTAAGGAAGATTAATGTGTTTTAGAGTGCAACTGAGGCAACCTTAATGAGATTGCTATCTCTTTAATGAAGAAATGGTGTAATCAGAGCGAGAAAGCAAGGGAATGAGAGAGAGAAAGAAGGAAAGAGAGTGCATCTGCTCTTCTTAAACATTAAAGCTCAGTTGAATTAGTCCACGGCATATGAGAACTGCTTTATGCTAATATTGTGAAATATACAGACAAAAAGTAATCCTAAGCATATAAAATGTCATGAATAGTTCAATCATTCATCATACCTGACCTCATCTACTCTCATGTTAACTGCCCACTCTTAAGACTTCAGCTCTCCGACTGCCCATAATGACCAGGCTTGAGGCCTGTATGACCAAGCAGAATGCCAAATTTGAGCTTGTGCTTGCAAATGACCCTAGATGGATGAAGATAGAGCAAAGAAAAAAGGGCTGTGAAACAAAGGCCATAGAGTGAGCAGCTCAAAGATTATTACATGGTACATTGAAGCATGTGATTGTGTGCAGCTGAGAGGCTGCGGAAGAAAGCACTGGTCATTTTCACTGGGTCATCTGGGACACCGGGTCAGCCAGTGGGGAATTCCATGAGTCTGCAACATGACCTCAGGAGAGAACGTGTGCATGTGTGCTTGTGTATATATGGAGGTTAAAGTCAGTGCTTGAGGGCATGACTGAGAACAGCTTTGAGTGATGGGAAACGAAAGCTATTGGAGGGAAGGGGAAACATATATAGAAAGAGAAAGCGTGACAGACATAGATCTGACTTTTCAACACAACATAAATGAGCACTCCCTCGGCCAAAACATATTTTACATTTTTTTAAATGTGCCAGCTCAGCACATTACTAAATGAGATAGAATGAAAAAAACTGGAAAGAAGATGGTTGAGTAAAAACAATAGAGGAAAAAAAAAAAAAAAACAGCATGCCGTTTCCTTTAGATGATACAGAAATTTAGACAACTCGCTACCTATTGCCTTAAAAAGACATCTGTCTAATAAAGTAACTTAGCAACATGCTAATGATTAGATTTTACAAGTGTTTAGCATTAGCATATTGATCAGCTAATAGTCCATATTTAAGACTTTATAAAGTAAAATATCTAGCTTCCGCCAGACCACCTTCCGTATTCAACTTACAAAGAAAGTGTAACGCCTCTCGCAGTTCAAAACGCTTACGCCGGTTTCACACTGCACGCGCAAGAAGTACGGTGGCAGCGTAGAAGCTGTGCATATGGGGAGCGGGAGCAGCTGAACCGCGGCTTGTGTATTGCAAATACAGACGAATATCGTCCATTCTGTCACCTTTTCTGGTGTTCTCCTCCGACCCCTGTCTGTCTCGTGCTTTGATTTATGATGAGCAGCATATATCTGCTGCAGATGCGACCGTGTTCCCCTCTGTCCAAAACGCATATGCATATAACATACTGTACGGTACTGCCACTTCTGCTCTGCTCCTGCGACGCGCTGCCGCGCCGCCTCTGCGTACGGTGTGAATGCTCTAATCTGTTAACATGGGCGATGGAATTTCTTCAAATTTGCTTCAAATTTCGGGCTCCCATTCACTGCCATTACAAACCTTGGATTAGCCAGGACATTTTTTAATACAACTCTGATTGTATTTGTCTGAAAAAAGAATGTCATATTTACCTAGGATGGCTTGAAGGTGAGTAAATCATGGGGTCATTTTCATTTTTGGGTGAACTATCCCTTTAATACGTTGTTCAGTATTAAATGAAATGCACATTTATTTTAGGGATGCGCCAACATCAAATTTCTGGCTGATGATTATTTTCATGCCATGGTCTACAACCAATAAATTGCCTATATTAAATTTATATACAACTTTGCCTAAATAAATTACAAATAAAACACTACAAACTTTTAAAGTGAATCACCTCATCCCTAGTTTATTTATTTCATCCCTAAACATTTCTTTTGGCTTGCCTGCCAACTTTTAAACTGCAATATCATTTCACAATATTCCTGTTTTTACTGTATTTTCGATCAAATAAGTGACATGAACAGTAGTGTGCATAATAAAATGCTAGATTTTGGAACAGAGCAAGTATGACTCCTACACATGCTCTATGAAGTTGCATTTCTTCTGTTGTTACTCCATAAAGAAAAAGAACAGAAGTCCCTGACAGTGACAGAAAAACTACAGTATAAGAGTGACTGTGACCTTTCCTAAACTGTATTTGTCATACTTTTCTCTCAGCTTTCTTGTATTTGCCTACTTTCCGTTTCTTTTCCTCTCTCACTTTCTCTCCAGAGCCCATGCTAACAGCCACAGTGAATCCATCAGCATTTGACAAGTGCAGTCATCCAAGAGAGAGAGAGACTGACGTGGCCCCAAAAGATTGCACTTTAAACGCAATGTTTTGCCAACAAACTTTACCAAGCTGGAACACATTAGGGCCAAACTGGAGAGCTGGAGGCACAGGAGGGGTCAGTTTTTTGCTAAAGCACTCCAAGTACATTACTGGCTGCCTCCAAAAAGGAAGTCATACATAAGTTGATGGGTTAGGATGTGAATAGATGTGTTATAACCCATTTTTTTTGCTCTGGTTGCTCCTTTGTGTTTTGCATAAAAATCACATTTTGAGCTGTGAAGAGGTTCACTCTTCTCATAGGCCACCCATCCAGGCTTCTGTGCCTTCTGACCCCTGTTAATGTGGCTTTGGTGAAAGATATGATGAAACCATTAGGAAGGAGAGTCTGCACTCACAGTCTCTGCTAAATTAATTTATCCACACAAATTCAAAAGGATGCTTGAGGGCTAGTAGTACTGTGCATGTAAAATATGAATAAAAATGTTTCTATTGTTTTTAATATTTCTATTTTAACCAGAAATGTATTACACTAACATTTCAAAAGGTGTAAGAAAAGAAAGCAATACTTTTATTCATCAAAGACCCATTATATTGATCAAAAATGTCAATAAAGACATTTATAATAATCAATTTCAAATAAATGCTGTTCTTTTAAACTTTCCATTCATCAGAACAAAAAAGATCATGGTTTCCACAAAAATATTAAGCAGCACAACTGTTTTCAACAGTGATAGTAATAAGAAATGTTTCTTGAGCACCTATTCAGCATATTAGACTGATTTCTGCAGGATCATGTGACATGTAAATACTGGAGTATTGGCTGCTGAATATTCAGCTTTACCATCATAGGAATAAATGCATTTTAAATATACATTTTAAAATATATTATAATAGAAAACGGTTATTTTATATTGTAATAATTAGGGATGTGTCCGAAGCTTAAATCCGAATTCAGAAAGGCATGGAAAATGAATAACTCATTCTACAGAGCCCCTAATGGGACATGTTTAGGTTTGCTGTGGTAGTTGGTTACATTACAATACATCAGGATTTAATTTATCACATGGGGCCAGTTGTTCAAAATATTTAATCTGGATCATAACGATCTGGATTTGGAAATCCCATGTTTTGCGATCCAGGATCAGGTAATCCATCTTTACTTTTGTGCTGTTTTTTCAAAGCAAAATTGGATTGGATCACCCTGATCCAGGTACACACTTTTTCAGATGACCAAATCTGGATTACTAGTGCTCCACGTAGCCCCTAAAGGGACATGGTGATGGAAAACATATGACATGCGGGGAAAAAAATACTTCAATGCTTTTGCGTTCTTTCAGAAAAGTTTCGCAAAACATTCAACCGAGAAACTATGCTGGCAGAACTTTTGACTGGGTCATCTCTTATGGTTGTGCCAATGTTTAAAAACACCTTAAATTAAATATAATATTTTTTGTTTGATATTTACAGCTGTTTGGGGATTATTTTATGGCGCCAAAATATGTGTTTTTTTTAACTTTACTAAAATTATATATATATATATATATAAAATATTGATTAGTTTAAATGTTAAAGTAATAAATTATTGTTAAAGTAATAAATTACTGTTAAAGTAATAAAGGCTTAATAGGTAGCCTATGTCTACTTCTAATTTATTACTTTAAAATGTTGTATTTTTTTGATCAGTTTCAAAGTTTTATTACATTTTTGTTCCTGAAATCCACTCTTCTGCTGGGATCAGTATAATCCAGTATAATTTTTTTGGATCAAAGGTATCCCAATCTTAATAAAAAGATTTGAACAACACAAACTGATGATTTGATCCAGACCAAAACCTAGATCTTTTGAACAACTGATTTTCAAGATTTGATCCAATCCGATCAGATTACTTGTGAACAACTGGCCTGTGAAGATAGTAAGGAGAGATGACTGACAGGATGATGGCAGAGGATTTGGTGCAATACAGATCCTGAGCGTCATTGACAAATACAGTATCTTATCCTGTAAAATGTGTGGTCAGTACCGCCGCTCCCTATACACGAAGTACGCATGATGGCAAATTGGAAAGTGCAAGTAAAAGCGATTTCAATAACCCGCATATTGATAGCGGCTCCCTGATGCCCGCAAATTATATCCAATATAATTACCCAACCATATAATTGCGAGAGAACGCAAAAGCATTGAAATATATTTTTTCCTCCCATCTCATATATCACCATGTCCCTTTAGGGACTCCGTAGAATGCATAATTTCCTTTCCAACATAGCATTTCTTCTTCAGGCACATCCCTAGTAATATTTTATTATGTTTTTACATATAAATAAAATATGTAAATAAATGCAGACTTGGTGAACAAGTGGGGCCTTACTGACCCCAAACTTTGAACGGTATTGTATATAACAACCAATCAAATTAAATCACTGAATATAGTTGAGGGGTAAAAGTCTGACTATGACTATTAGTTCTTAGTAAGACTCAGCTTTAGCTTGCCACCAATATAATTACCCTTGTCTTGCCTTGGGGCTAAAGTTATGACACCACATCAGCAAGAGAAGGTCACACCAGACCCCATAAATCTGTGTGTGTGTCCATGGGTGGTGCATTTATTATCTCTAAGTTGTAGTCTGTTTCCTCATCCCAAACTGAGCCTCTGTGTCAGAGATTTAGTTGAGCAAAGTTTTGAATTACCTCTTAAAATGAATTTGCCTTCTGACCAACTTCAATGCTGAGCTCTGTCTTTGAGTGTTGAAGAAATTGTGTACAAACAGAACTTATGTAATACTATGAGTTGAAGTATTTGTCAGCTTTGTTGTGCACCTATATGTTTGCTCATGCTTGCTGGTTAACAAATCCAAAAATGATGTACTGCAAATTCAGAAATTAATGTACATCATTCATAATTGCTGAAGTTTACTCAAATTTAGTTACTTAATTGCATCCAACTGGTCTAATTCATATTTATTGTATTCCTTTATTATAAAAAGGCTAACGTTAACCTCCTAGGTAGTCTAGGACTTCTAATAGGCCTATATTCATTCAATTCTATTGCAGGAAGTTCAATTTTCAAGTTCAAGACATTTCCTTTTCTTGTTCCAACCCCCTTTCCTTACCAAAAAGGCCACTTGGAATTGCTGGTAAGTGATCAGGGCCCTGTAGGCCAAGATGTGTACATTGGGGGTCTGCTTATTGTCACACCTTTAGAATGGCAGGGGAAGCTGTAATCTAAGTCAGTTTGAATGTCTCTTTGGGTTTCAGTCACATGGTCAAGGAAGGGAAAAAGAAGATTGTAACTGTTGCTCTGCCTCTTCTCTCTTTTCTTTGTCTCTTGGGGGCTTTGCTCTTTCTATCTATCTGAGCTCTGCCTTCCACCTTTCTTTCTCTCTGCTACACTTCATCTATTTCTAACATTTTACATATATGCTGGGTACAATAAATGGTATATGATTATATCATCTAATACATCTATTTTGTAACTATTTCAAGTGTAACCATAACCAGATATTGTCATTAAACTCTTTCAATTACAAATGTGCTAACTAGTTTACAATATACAATACAATACAGTCACACTAGCAATGCGCTTCCACATATTTTACTATCCTATCCACATTTATTTCTGTCGTTGGTATAAGTAGCAGTGGGTGGTTATAGACAAGAAATGTACAGTTTTACACTATCATACTGATAACGTTTCTTTAGTCATTCAGCAATCCTGCAGCCTGAACAACTGTAGTGAAATCACCCTTACAGTACATACATGTACATGTCGAGCCAGAAGATCCATAACAACAAAGTTTTGTCAGGCCTGAGTGGAGTAAAGAAGCAACAATCTATGGATGTAAGTATCATGTACATTTACTGAGCCCACATCAACTAATCACTTTTCTCAACCTCACTTTCTCTCACACACAATTTATTGGCCTACATCCACAGAAGACACTACTTTACATCTTCTTCCAGAAATGTCCATCCTCAACGACATAAAAGCATGACTCTGTTTGGACAAACAGGACAACCAAGCTAACAAGTTATCTATCAATGTATAAATATAAAACCTCACTGGATTCTCATAAAAATGAAGCATGTGGTGATCCAATAAGCTTACAATCACATAGTTCCAAAAGTGAGTTATTAAAATTCAAAGGTATACAAATAAAATATTATCCGAGAAGGCAAACCTACAGAAGATAAAGAAAATGATGAGAACCTCTGATGGCCTACCTGGAGCAGCTTGTATCTCTACTAGGCCTCCAACCATGATAAGTGCCTCAAGAATCTTCACATGGTGTTCTGGGTTTACATCCGCACTGGAGAAAGAGAAAGAGAGAGAGAGAGAGAGAGAGAGAGAGAGAGAGAGAGAGAGAGAGAGAGAGAGAGAGAGAGAGAGAGAGAGAGAGAGAGAGAGAGAGAGAGAGAGAGAGAGAGAGAGAGAAAGAGAAAGAGAGACATTTTAAGAGTAAGTACATATTGTCACGCTATGGTTAAAAGTGTCGTTTGACCTAAACAAATGCTCTGAGTTAGGGGAGAGCGGGGCACAACCTAACGCTTATTGACTTTCTCAGTTTATGTAAATCTGCTTAAGGTTCAGAGTATTTATTTTTTTCCAAACTGATTTCAAACGTCTGGTACAAATATGTTGTCTTGTTTCATTAATACAGTGTACTTCTTTCATTATTTACACCAAAAGAATGGAAGTGAAATGTGACAATATGCCCCATAGGTGGAGCATGTTGTAACATGTGAGGGGCACGTTTTAACATGACCATATGACAGCATAAAATGTTATCTGATCTAATCAAAAAATTATCCGAGACAAACTAAAATATTTTGTCAATAATAGGCAATTATTATCATTTTTTAAAATATTTTTTTCATATACAGACATGAACAATTAACTTAAGAAATTTACTTTTGCTATGGTTAAATAAATGTTCAGTGATATCTTCCAAAGATTTCTGAATTTTGGCACATTTTTTTCTCTATATAGTGTTGATATGGCAACTCGTAAATACACTAAGTTGTGTCAATCTCGCATGTGTGCAAGTATTTAAAACAAGTGTGTTACAACTAGCCCCGTGTTAGGTTGTGCCCCGCTTACCCTTACAACTATTAATCATGAAACGTGGAAAGTTCAGATCAAAAAGAAGTGAAACTTACATTCACCCACATACAACACACATCAAAAATCAAGTCAGTCATAATCTCTCACACACATAGGTCATGTCATAGGTTGCAGCAGCTGATCTACTTGGCGAACTGGTGACTGCTTATTTACGGTCAGAACTCGATCGGATTTTTAGAGATGAATGTTCGTTTGCTTATGTATTCAGATGTAATCCAGGTCTTGTGGTGCCTCAATGACCTCAGGTAGTGAGTGAAGCTGATGACTAACTAAAAATGACTGTTTGAGGCATAATGCATTCTCTCTCCCTCCTCCATTTCCACCCCCCCTCTCCCTTTGCCTGAACTGCTCCACAGCCATAAGACAATTGACAGGCCGCTAACAGAAGGGAAAGTCCCACTGGAGTCTCTTGGCAGAGGGAAGGGAAAGCATCTCACAATCGAATAAGAGCAAGGCGACTTAATGGACTACAATGTGCTGACTGAGTTAGCAGTGACTCACTTGCACACTACTCTTTATTATGTGCACTAAAGTCCTTCATTCAGGACGGCACTTTATAGAGGGTGTGATGTCACCAGCTATTTAGCGGCGTTATATTGGCTAGTTATACTAGCCAAAAAGTACGTTGGGATTACCATATTATTTGGACAGTTTCCTTTAAAGAAAGTACCATAGTATATGAATGTGTTATTTAATCGTTACCACTGTCAAATGTTTAGAGTTATTCAGTACCACTGTCCAATGTTTATAAGATTCTGTTTTAATGTTTCTTGAAAGAAGTCTCTTATGTTCACCAAGGATGCATTTATTTCAACAAAAATACAGTAAAAACAACAATATTATGAAATATTATTACAATTTAAAATACCATTTTAAATATATTAAAATAGAAAAAAAGTTTTGTATTCCTGTCATGGCGAAGCTGAATTTTCAGCATCATTACTCCAGTCTTCAGAAATCATTTTAATATGCTGAATTTGGTGCTCAAACATTTTTTTTTTTCATTATCAATTTTAAAAACAGCTGCTGAATAGTTTTTTGGAAATTCATTAATAAATAGAAAGTTCAATGGAACAGTATTTATTTGAAATAGAAATCTTTTGTAACATTATTGTCCTTCAATTAATGTCCTTGCAGAATAAAAGGTCTACCATAATTAAATACAATATAGTATTACATATCCATAATTAAGGATCTATAATTAAAAAATCACTACTGATGTAATTATTACTGATGTTATAATTATTATTATTGCCATACTTTTTGAGATCATTATTGATTATTATTAATCAGTGATGCAATCACATTTATCAAATCAAGGAATGTGTGGGAAAACAAACTGTTATTTATATTTTGAACAAATTGTACTCATAAAGTGAGCAACAATATGTGACAGTACTAAAAAAAATACATGTTGATGCAATGGGAATACATCTAAATGATTGCTGCAACTGTCACTATTCATGCTTATTTAATTGCATCAGCCATAATCTGATTATTTATATAATTAATTTTGCAGCACTAGTACAGTACTTCCACCTTCGCTTTACCATGGTTCCACCATAGTAACTTTTAGTGGTCTCTATGGGGTGCCTCTGCAACCTCTTTTCCACAGTCAAGAATGAGAGGGATCACAATAATGATTCATTTAACCTGTGGCATGGAAATATGCAAAAATCGGTTCCATAGTCAATAATATAATCATGTATTATAGTCTGATACAGAGGTTTGGTACATAATAACAGTCAGGTTACATAAATAGTGAGTTATCAACATTCACTCCTGGTACTCTTCAAATGGCAAGTACAAGGTATTGTAACATAGTGCAACACATTTTAATAAGCATCCCATCTGTTGTATGTTATGTGCTGTTCCTCTCAGGATATTGTACTGGAGCAGCAGCTATTAAGGGCTGTCTTACAGTGGGCTGAGGGACAGATCAGAAATAACAGCTCCCTCATCTCTTTCTGCTCCACTTTAATTAAACTAGGGGAATAAAGATAGGCTTCGACATATGTTCAACTGGGCTTTCTGCTGAAACAAAGAACATGTATGCACATGCAAGTGTAAATGTGAGCATGTACGCCTTCAGTCATTTTTATAGGACTGTTTTTTCCGCAAGAGCAACCACAAAATTGAACATAATAATACATTCTTTTCCAGTCTCAAACATATTTCTATTGTAATGCAGCTGGTCCAGAAAAGTAATGAATTTTAACTCAGACCCAAGTCACAGTAATTTATCTTGTTACATAATTTGTTAGAAATAAGGGTTACACTTTATTTTAAGGTGTCATTGTTACAGTGTAATTATATATTTAAGTACTGAGTAATATTAATTAACTACATGTACTTACTATAGGGTTAGGGTAGGATTGGGGTTTGGTTGAGGGTTAGTTGCATGTAATTGTGCATAATTTACTGTTATTACTATGGTAAGTACATGTAACATATGTAACAAGGACACTGTAAAATAAAGTGTTACCAAAGCCCCTTAACAAGGATGCAATAGACTGATTAAAAAACTGACAAAAAAACATTTCTAATGTTACAAAAAGATAAAAAAAGAGATATAAATGCAAAATCTTTTGAGCATTCTATTCATCATGGAATCCTGAATAAAATGATTGTTTTCACAAAAAAAAAAAAAAAAAAACAGCAACATTGAGCAGCACAACTGTTTTTAACATTGATAATAAGGAGAAATGTTTCTTTAGCACCAAGTCAGCATATTAGAATGATTTCTGAAGGATCGTGATGCTGAAGACTTGAGAATGGCTGCTGAAAATTCAGCTTTGCCATCATAGGAATATATTACATTTTTAAATAAATTAAAATAGAAAACACTTATTTTAAATTGTAAAATTATTACACAATATTACTGTTTACTGTATTTTGATCAAATAAATGACAGACTTCTTTTAAAAACATTTTTTTTTTAAAATTCTGTCCCAAAACTTAACTAGCTTAACCCCTAGAGGACTGCACAGTTTTGGGGCCCTTTAGAAGTTTTGACATGCTCTGACATTTGTGCTTTTTTTCCAGTTGCTTATAAACATTAATGGCAAAAGTGTCATTACACTGTATTCAGCACAAACTGGGCTACCATAATATGTGAGCAACATGTACATGCTTGTATTTTTGAGAGATTACCGTTTATGCGTGGTTTTTGAAAAAACAAAAAAATGTAAGTCACTGAATTAAGGCCACAAAACACACAATAGATATGTGTCCACAAGACTTTTGACTAATGGGTGTTGTTGCCTAGAGTTTTTGCTTCAAACTGATGTGAGAATCATTGTGCCTACTCATTTACATAAAACAATATATTGATTTAAATTTTGTAAGACACTTTTTCTTTACAAAGCCCATATGCAAGAAGGCGTGAACGATCATGAATAATGCTGTGATTTATACCTGGGAGAACAAAAGACCCGCATAATGAGCTACATAATGAATGAGCCTTTGAGTCAGGTATGTGAGAGGGAGCTAAGGAACAGCACAAAAGAAATATATTTTGTTGTAGTTTATTTAGAATATAGTTAACAATATACAGTGAGAGCCAAAGGCACATTACAAAGGCCCATTATATTTTAAATTATCAAAAGATTTGACATTACTATTTTTAATGTTTTTGAAAGAAGTCTCATGTTAAAAAAAACAGTAATATTGTGACATTGAACACAATTCAGTATTCAGTAACTACAAATAACTGAATAATTGGTAATGATGAATGTTATAAGTAAAATATTTGGGATTTAAAACAACATAATGCAATGCAATTATGATTTCAAATATAGTATAAGGTGAATTCAGGTTGATTTTCATGTCATTTCAATGGCAAAAAATGTCTGAATCATTTGATTTTGTAAACTATCTGATACACACAATACTGAAATATCATTTTGAGTTTTGGTTCATTCATGAGACGCGCCGTGCAATGCATGATCGCGCAGGTGCCTATTATAGGCTATTGTCTGCTATATTTGCTTCTTATTTATTAAATCCAGGCAATTGGCTGATGAAACATTGATTAAAATTAAGATACAATTTTTACAAAACAAAATTTACTTTAAAGAAAGGCTTTCTACAAAACAAAACTTAATGAAGTGGTCAAAATCATGTCTGACCCACTCCATGTCTCCCGACATATTGCACATCTTATGATGCATTTCTTACTCGTGCAGACTTGTAGATTTCAGTGTCTTAAAAGACTGTAGATTTCAGTTGACTACAAGTTATTTACAGTACCTGAAGTGGTTGTTTTTGAAGATGGCATCACTGTAGGCCAGAGCCAGAAGCCTGGGGCTTGCCTGAGCTGCTCCCCGACTTTCGGCCACCTTGCTTAGGTGTCGGGTCAGATGAACCAAGAGCTGGTGGTTAGCCTGAGGGACACTGGGGGAGTCAAGGATTCTTTTCAGCTGCTGTCCACACTCCTCCATGTTTTGGGTCTCTAAGAGAGAGAGAGAGAGAGAGAGAGAGAGAGAGAGAGAGAGAGAGAGAGAGAGAAGAGAAAGAGAGAGAGAGAGAGAGAGAGAGAGAGAGAGAGAGAGAGAGAGAGAGAGAGAGAGAAGAGAAAGAGACTATGTTATAGAGCAGTGGTTCTCAACCTTTTTGACTCAAAGGCCCAATACAATATTCAAACTCCCCCATATAAACTAAGATATTGATAAGTTATTTTCGGTAGGCCTTTTTCAAATGTTCAAAGTTTGTTATAAGCCCAAAGGGCGATTTTTGGCGCAGCATAAAATTTGTAACCATATCATAAAAAAAACACACACACAAAACACAAACAGCAAACACAACATTCTGACATCTTATAAGTTTAAAGCCTTACAGCAATAGGAATAAAAGAATGCCTATACCAATTGCTTTTAAGTTTAGGCATACAATAACGTATACGTATCTGAAGGAAGCATTTTAAATTTGAAATGTATCGAAACGCAACTTATTAACAATGATAAGTCCAAGATACTCGTAACTGCTAGTCCATTCCACCATTTGACCTTTCACTCTAGTTGGTTGAGGAGCCAAAGGACTAGATCTAAAATCAATTACCATATCTCTGGCCTTTTTTACGTTTACTTGCAAAAAGGCACTGTCATACCATGTCATAAAATCCTTCACCACTGAAAAGCCATTTAAAAGTATCAGTGTATTTAAATATGAAATATTTTATTATGTTTTTGTAAATAATTTAACAGCATCCAATTTGTTTTTTGTACTTTTGTACTGTTATAATAATCAAAGATGCAAAGATGCTTCTTTTAAAACCCTTTTATAAACAGAAACTGGGAGCAGCCTATTGATATATTATTAATTGTTTATCTTGTGATTCCAGAACTTTCAGTAAAATTATGTTCTTCAATAAAAGGGAGGGGGGATTTTATGTGCTGTTTAACTCTTTCCCCGCCTTGTCTCCTGTTTTCACTGTTGGGGGCACTATTACGCATCTTCTGAAAAAGTACTGAATCTCCTGATCGAAACACAGGCGAAGAAGAAGCAGAAACAAGTGATATCATATGTAAGCAGATGCATATGTAAAATAACACGATCATCAACATTAAACATCATATAAATCAAAACGGCCTAATGTTACTGAATGAAATGTCGACCCAGGATGAGCTACAGGACTGTGAAAGCATTGGGGGTGTTGATGGACATCTACCAGCAGGGAATAACAGGCTAAACATTCTGTGGTTCTAATAATATAGGTGTAACTCAAACAGCACCAGTGAACATTGGGGCACATACAAACTCAAAACCCATGACCTGGGACTGGAAAGTCAGCTCAGCAGGAGTTAAAGTGCTAGCCTAACATTGCCCTCGAGTCCATTGTCTATGAGCACCCACAAGGACAATGCAGTTATTTCGACAGCTTCCAACATATTGATGAGCTCCTTTGAGATGGGGTTTCCCACTGCCAAGAGGCTGGCATCTGTGTTTCAGACTTATTTAAGCTAAAGTGGACCCTGGTGGCACAGCAAAGATATGAGCATTTCATCCATAAGTCCCTTACACACAATGAATATTTGTCTTCATCAGCCAAACGAACAAGTATAAACTCTTATAGGTTATATCTCACAATTCTGAATTTCTCTCTCGCAATTGCGACTTTATATCACTTAATTCCGACTTTATAACTCGCAATTGCAACTTAATATCACACAACTGAGAAAAAAAAAAGTCAGAATTGTGAGATAAAAAGTCGCAATTACCTTTTTTACTTTTTATACTGTGGCGGAAACAAGCTTCCACCACCATGTCCCTTTAGGGGGTCTGTACAATACAGCATTTGTTACAGTGTATCTTTGTTAATGTTATTTAATAAAACGTTCATTGTTTGTCCATGTTAGTTCACAGTGCATTAATGTCAACAAATACAACTTTTAATTTTAATAATGTATTAGTGAACATTGAAATTAACATTAACTAAGATTACTAAATGCTGTAGAAGTATTGTTCATTCTTATTTCATGTTAACTAATGCAGTTAACCAATGTTAATTAATAAAACCTTATTGTAAAGTGTTACCTATGACTCTAAGCCACCAAAGTATATGATTTATATTAAATAGATATAATAAATATATTATATTATAATATATGTTTAAATAAATAAATGAAAAAACATTGAATTATAATTCCAAAAATAAGTATTATTATATTATATTAATTATATTATGTTTGAATAAATAAAAATATATGTACTTAAATAAATAAAACAGATGAATTAATATTTTTGTTTTTGTGCTCGTTGTTAAAAATAAAACAAAAGTGTCATGCAACAAATCACAACTGGTAAACATTAACACATTCCTATAAATCTTATTATATAATTAGCTTTCTTCATCCTTTGATAAAATTTCTAAAATGTACACATTATTTTCTCGTTTCCTTTTCATTTTTGACATAATAGTAATAGTCATAATTTTGTGTCAAGGGTGTCAGCTTGCAGATAGGCCAGTCCTGCAATACACTCAATAAATCTTACCTGTCACAACACATTCAATGATTACCGCCTAAAAGCTGCTCCCCCCTCCAATAAACACACAGACCAACTGCATTTCCTGCATGAATTATGAGTAGGAACAAAGCCATTACGGTGTTGGCTGGTTAAGGCGCTTCTGCCATAGTGCTTATAGAAGATAAGTGCTAAGAGGTCAAAGGTTATGAGTAGTGGGTGGCAGGGGGTCGAGTGATGAATGTCTGACAATCTGCTGATCAGAAATAGGATCAGTACTTTGACCTTGGCCTGAGACTCACTGACCATTGATACAAGAGGGCTTCTTAAGTTATATGCATGCCCTCAGTAATACATGCACAGACACAGACACCCATGTCCCCAGTCTGGAGCCGGACGGTCCCACCCTGTGCTGCCTCCTGGAGATTACCGATAGAGACTGACCCCTGTTCAATAAAGGCCAGCGTCATGGGCTGTAGGCCACGGCTGGGAACTTGGCCGAGTCCATCTGGACTCAGCACGACACAACTGGGGGAAGGGGAGCCCTGCAGACAGCCAATCACATTCCTGGAAGAGGGCACACTGGCTCCTGGCCAGCCAGATTGGCACCGGTGCTTAAGGCATGAGAGATACCAGTGAGTAATGCTCTTAAAAAGAGACTCAGACACTCAACGGTACTCAAAAACACTAAATGGAGCCACATTTACCAGAAAATGACTTTTTGCACTTTTCTTCTACTAAATAAAATTGTTATGCTTTAGGAAGCAATACTTTGTTGTTTCATGTTAGATTTAAAGCTTGAAATGAATTCAATTTTTCTACCCTCAAGTCATGTATCATAAAACTCCTGGAGTTTTGGATAACATGGTATTTAAAAAATGGATTTAATAGCTTGGATTGGTTTGTTGATTAAATTAAGGATATCAAACAAAAGCATGCCTGATTTCACAATCAAATGGATTTTATCCAGGAAAGAGGGAGGTAGAATTTGGCATGGTTAAGGACACCCCATGACAAAGGGACTTTCCAGAAAAGCTTATTTGCCATAATAGCCCATTGATTTTTTTAGAACGGCTATTGCATAAATGCTGAATATGCCATATGGCACATCCTACAGTGACTTAGCATTATAAGATTTGAAGGCACATTGACCCAATACAAAATATATTATAACCCCAAGTACATTATAGTGAGTCATTGTCTTGATTTTCGTTCACTGCATCACATAACTAATATTGAAAATTAGTAGATCTTGAGATTTGTTTAAGTAACTTGCATAACAGTGCCAGCATATCTGAAGACGGAAAATGTAATTATTAGGTGTATAAGCCAACCAATCAAATATGTTACTATTGCATGATCTAAATGGAACTAATTAAACTGCATTTAGACTTACCACTCTATGGGACCAATCATGGAACTAATCAAGACATTATGAAGTGAATGATTTGTTATTTGTTTTTAGACTAGATTGCAGATCGAAGGCATGAACCACAAACAAATACATTTTTTCAAAAAGTAGATCATAGAGATATTCCTTGAAATCCTACAAATTATACAAGAAATAAATATGCAGTGCAAAAATCTTTCTTAGCATGTATTTTTGTCATTTCCAGTAAAAATATCTAAATATTCTCAAAACAACATGAATTTAGTTATAGGAAGCTACATTTTATATGATTCGAAAAACGATATGTATTACATATATCATACCTAAAAATGTGGGGGAAAAAGTTGTCAAAAAGGTAAGAAAAAGACATTTATTTCAAGATATATTCTCCAGAATCTTCTTAAGCAAATTTTGTAAGTCTATATTTTTAGTGGAAAAAATAAAGTGTTTACTTTGCAGTGTATATCCTTAAATATTATTCAGTCAATACATGTAAGGATATAAGTTGTCTGCAACAGTTCTAAGGCATCAGAAACATGATGCAGCATTACTCAGTGAGGGTGCTTACATAATTCGGTTTGTCCTTACAAAGTCAGCCAACGCTTTTGAGCAACCAGGCATATCTAAAAGATGGGGCAGACTCTGTGTACGCTTGTTTCATTTTCAGTGGGAGTAATACAGAGCGAAGTCAGAGAGAGATGGTGTAAACCTACCCTCCGGCATAGAAGCGCCCCCACTAATGCACACACACGCGCACACACAGCCTCTCTCTTTCTATCACACTACTTTTGTTCTCTGCCTCTCTCAAGCCTCTTTCTGCCCACTGAACATTTTGCATTTATATAGTGAAGAAGACACAATTTAGTTGTGCATTTTAACTGAGGAAAATTTGACAAATTTCAACTCTGAAATCATTTACTCACCTGCATGTTATTTCAAACCTTTATGACTTTGACGTTTGAAGAATTGTAATGGATGGCAATCATAAAGAATGGACACTGAGGCCTTTAAGCGTCAAAAAAAAGTATAAAATTGATACCATTTATTATTTACTGAAAATGTACTTACATCCTAGATTTTATTGGCAGGTTTAGAGTTAATGAGAGATGCCGTTAAGTGTTGACTGAACAAATTCTTTTGAGTCGTATCTTTTCAGTGACTTGGTCCAGTTTACAAAATCCGACCATCAGGTCCATTTCTCAAGTTCAATTCACTTAATGAGACTCAATGAGCTATTGCATGATTTTTGAAGGCTTAGAATCAGCTGTTTTGTGGGGGGCGCTATCTAAAATCTCGCCTAGGGCACGAACAGAGCCCGGGCCGGCCCTGCTTATAATTAAGAATACTTAGACTATAGTCTACAAGTCATACCTACTGTACCACTTATATGATACTTTTGTGCTATATTTTCTTCATTTTAAAACTTGAAAGCCAAAGTCCCCATTGTAATTGCAAGAAAAAGAGCAACAAGAGCAACCAGTACAATTCATTAAAATATACCCTTGTGTTCCATGAAATGGAAATTAATTTTCCATATATATAAAATTAGATGTTTACATGTTTTGCGCTCAGCTTACCCTGAGCAGTGTAGACCAGCTCACTGTACACTACAGCTGGGATGAGTGGGCAGGGCAATTCCTGAATGTAACCCCTAAGAGTATCAGCCAAAATCGACAATTCATATTGCTCAAAGTCCACCGCTGCTGGGTCTAAGAAAGAGAGAGAAAGAGAGAGAGAGAATGGTTAATTATAGGCTCACAGAGTGCTTTCTCCATTATTTACCCTTCCAAACCATGTGCCCTTGGCAAAACCCTATAACGATTCACTTACAGTGGTGGTCAGATCCCCTGACCATTCCTGCCCCCTCTGGGGACAATGACCCAGTCACAAGCTTAACAAAGAGAGTAAATTTGAGTGAAAGTCTGCGGTCAATAACTCAAAGCCTAGGATAATGGCAGCTTGGAAGACTGCAATTATACAGTAGTAATTTTAAAGGGCCCTTCATTGTGCTGAAATTATAATGGCATATTGATGTATTGGAAAGGTGTAAAAGGCACTGACAGATCTCTCACATATTTCAGATCAGAGCTTTTTCATTTATAGTTTGGGTATGACTGCAGATTCATAAATACTTTCCTCCTGTACAATCCACAATGCCTGCAGAATGTTGGACATTGAAACCCCATTTTTTAGGAAGTGAATAATGTAGGAAAAAATGTAGAGCTCAGAAGCATGTGAGTAATTTTGACACATTCATTGCACATGTCAGACATCTGGATAAAACTGTGAATACAATTTGAGCTGCCCATCTCTAGTTACTGAGACTTCAGCTTAAAAAAAACGCTAATTCATGAATCATTCTGATTCCTCTCGCTCTTCTTTCTGTACTTAAAAGAAGTAAATGAGTAGCCTAGGTAGGGTAAGGAATTTATTTTGATAGATTTTGTAGATATCTTTTTTTTGTTTGTTGCAAAAGCAGAAAAAAAAGATCTCTACAAAATCAGTCAAAATACATCTGCATAGCCAGCCAGTGTTCACAAAGTTAGTTACACATTTTTACTAGCACATAAATTCAAGTTCAAGTTCTCCTGCAAAAGGCCATCCTGCTGTCATATGTCAAGAGTGCTTTAATTAAAATTGGTTTGATATGGCTATGCTGTATCTTTTTCACCTCATCCTTGTAAATCATGAATGAATGAATGAATGGAATGAATGAATGAACCTCTTCAATTCTTCACTGCTCTCCAACATCCCATGCCATTTTAATATAAGAAAAGTGTCTGATCCCTACGGTTAAATTGTAATTGCATTGATCGTCCCTCTGACTAATTGTAAAATAAAGTTTCCCTCCGATCAGGTTCCAGTGAAATCAAAAACCCATTAAGCTTTGCTGATGACCTTTTCTCTCTAAATGTGATTAGTTTGTTGACTTGCCATTATGCTTCCAATGCAAAGCTTGATATTCCAAATGAACCAGCTAAGTAATACAAACTGCTTGGGAGGGACCTACAATGGCAGATGAAACCATGAAAAGACCTTAAATAACCTAAATAGCCGATATATCACAGTAACAGAAATATATATATATATTTTTTTTAAATGTTGAACATTAAAATAATAAACAGAACATTATGTGTTGAGAGTCTTTTTTTTCTTCTTGAATGCAGTTTAGTGTAGTATACAATGAGGTTAGTGAAAATCTATTTTTAGAAAAAAAAAAAACAATTAAAAATAAGAACATAAAAATGAAGAATAATTATTTAAGAATTTGCACTTTATAGGTCACTATTAAAATGCAGTGGAATGGCGCAAGATCTTGAGATTTTTTTTCCCTCTAAAAGTTGAACTTTTAACGTAAGCATTCCAAAATATGCCACGTTCATGCAAAATACACTGCAAAAAATGCAAGATGTGAACGCAGCGGTCCGTCTATGTTTACATTGAAAAACAACAGAAAAGCAGTGCCGTGGAATGCAAAACCTTGTTCTGTGTGAGCAGCTTTGTAACTCTAACATAAAAGTAGGTAAAACCTCAGTCTCACTTTCATCAGATTTTTCAAAAGATCTCTTAAAGGACGGCTGAACAATTTGTCTCGCCATCATGTTGATTGCACTTCTGAAAATGTGCAATTTATCAAGCCTCTAAAGAAATAGTGTTCTTCTACATTAAACTCACGTGGCTAACAAACTGCGCTGGACTAATATCAGGCTAGATTAGTGCAGGGTTTTTCCATAAGCCAAGTCCCCTTCTATCACAGAGGAACAGTCATGCGAGAAACTACCACCTATTGATCACAGTTTCTCAATGAATCCCATTTACTGGTCGCGATGTCCATTCTGAGCTTCCACATGTATTTCTTATTTTTCTAATCACCCTGACAGTGGATGCCCATCTGCCGATCTTTAATTTCTTGCCTGCCAGTGGCCCAAATCGATTGTTTCCCCCTGCTTGGCTTGATCCATATTGTTGGAGTGTGCTTTTAAATGCCCGGCTTGTAAAGTGTCTAATCCACTATAAACAGATTTGTTTAGGTCATCAAGAAGCTTTTGCCTCATCCCTAGATCTCCATTCATTCATTTACATGCCTATCAGTTAAACTCATTGTCAAATTCAGTCCTCGAATCTGTCTAGCCTAAAACTATTGATCCACCAAGCCTTTGTTTATTGTGCCTAGCACCTTATGTTGGTCACCGGGACACATAATCATTTATGATCATTTGGGCTTTACCACACTCACCACATTGACCCTATAGTACTTGCTTAAAATATGTAAAGAGATGTCACATGGCGAAGGACCAAAAGGTTGTGATAATAGCCTGAAAACCTTCAGACTGGTTTTAGAGGTTAGTGCTGTAAGTTAAAAGCATTGAAACGAGTCATCACCATGATCCTTTGGGTAAAGGTCACCACTGGCTCTGGATAAAGCTGCCTCAGCTGGTCATTATCTGCTGTTAAAATTTTACAGATGGCTTAGTCCCTGTGGAAGCGCTGACCAACAAATCTCACATGGGCTATGGAGGAAAATAAAGGTGTAAATTATAGTGGTCCAAAAAGCAGGAAATTGATGTCATATGCTCATATAAAATTGTGTAGGAAATGCAAACTTTTCGCCTTGCCTGGAGTCTTGTCATTACGCAGCGTCGGGGGGACTATATTGTGCGAATACAAGGAAAAGTAATGGAGAGATGGATATACATTTACGTATCAGGACCATAGACTGTAAAAAAAAAAAGATGGACAACGCGCCTTCACTCTCTTCCGTTGAAGTAAGTGAAGCCGCCAGTGTCCAAATATGGTGCTGACATCTTGGGTCTCGAGTCTGCGCAGTAGCAACTTGGAGCCCAAGTCTGCGCAGTAGTGAGAGGGAAGTGGATATCAAGGTCCCGCCCACACTCACTCCTAATGATAACAGTTATGGAAATGTAGAAATTAAAGTTAAAGCTCCAATCTCCTCCTGAAGTTCCCGAAAAATGTTCGTTGGGGCCTCAGTGACTACTTCGCTTAGAGAAGCTGTCAATCATTACGTCACACCCCCATTTTTATAGCATCAAATAACTAACTAAAACCAAACTTATTTAAAGAACGAACACTTGAACTAACAGCGTGATAAAAACTGCCTAAAATGACAGAAACCATCTTTGGTAAAAATGTATTTGAAGTGTAATTTGATTGTTTAGTTTGTCCATGTCCCATTACATTTCATGGAGAGGGCAGGGTTTATGACCTATACTGCATCCAGCCACCTGGGGGCGATCGAGACACTTTGGTTTCACTTTTCAGGACTCGTGTGGCACGCTTGATCAGGACGTAATAAAAATTATCTGGTCGTTAGCAGGTCTTAAAATTAGGTACATGCAACTTCAGATGAACAACAACACATGACATTAAACTGGTATCATTTATTTAACAAAAATAAAGCCAAAATGGAGAAGCCATGTGTGACAAACTAAGTACACCCTATGATTCAGGTACTTGTAGAGTCACTTTTAGCAACAATAACTTGAAGTAATTTTTTTCTATATGACTTTATCAGTCTCTCACATGGTTGTGAATGAATTTTGGCCCGCTCTTCTTTACAACGTTGCTTCAGTTCATTGAGGTTTGTGGGCATCTGTTTATGCCACAGAATTTCCATTGGGTTGAGGTCTGGACACTGACTGGGCCAGTGCAACACTTTGATTCTTTTCTTTTTCAGCCATTCAGTTGTAGATTTGCTGGTGTGCTTGTTATCATTGTCTTGTTGTATGACCCAATTTCGGCCAAGCTTTAGCTGTCAGACAGATGGCCTCACATTTGACTCTAGAATACTTTGGTATACAGAGGAGTTCATGGTCGACTCAATGACTGCAAGGTGCCCATGTCCTGTGGCTACAAAACAAGCACCGTGCTTGACAGTTGGTATGAGGTGTTTGTGCTGATATGCTGTGTTTGGTTTTCGCCAAAAGTGGCGCTGTGCATTATGGCCAAACATCTACACTTTGGTCTTGTCTGTCCAAAGGACATTGTTCCAGAAGTCTTGTGGTTTGTTCAGATGCAATTTTGCAAACCTAAGCCGTGCTGCCATGTTCTTTTTTAGAGAGAAGAGTTCTCCTGGCAACCCTTCCAAACAAGCCATAATTGTTCAGTTTTTTCTAATTGTACTGTCATGAACTTTAACATTTAACATGCTAACCGAGGCCTGTAGAGTCTGAGGTGTAGTTCTTAGGTTTTTGCAGTTTCTCTGAGCACTGCACAGTCTGACCTTGGGGTGAATTTGCTGGGAAGTCCACTCCTGGGAAAATTGGGAACTGTCTTGAATGTTTTCCACTTGTGAATAATCGCCCTTACTTCCTCACTTAAAATTGTTTGGAAATGGCCATATAACCATTCCCAGGTTGATGGCAGCAACAATTGCTTCTCTAAGATCATTGCTGATGTCTTTCCTCCTTGGCATTGTGTTAACACATACCTGAATGCTCAAGACCAGCAAACTGCCCAAATTTCTGCTTTTATGGAGATGCTCACACTTGCTGATGACCAATTAATCAAAGGCATTTGATTAGCAGCGATTAACTTGCCCTCTTAGTTCCTATGAAAGCCATAAGGCTGTACTTAGTTTGTCACCCATGGCTTCTCCATTTTGGCTTTATTTTTTTAAATAAATCATGACACAGTGTAATATGTCATGTGTTGTTCATCTGAGGTTGTATTTAACTAATTTTAAGACCTGCCATGGACCAGATGATTTTTATTATGTCCTGATATGTAAAACCATAGAATTCAATAGGGTGTCCTTTCTTTTCACATGACTACAGTATATATAGTAATATTAGTAATATAGTAATGTTAACAAAATAAAAATGTATCACATGTAAATCCTCTCAAACAGTTAACCATTATTGTATTCAGCAACCAGAATCTGCCCCTTGGTTCATTTGTGGTTCATTCAAGCTGGTCTATTGAAGGAGAAAATGTCAAATGATCAAATTATTTTCAGTGAAGTTTTTACATCAAATCTAATAATGACGATTAAAACTAATGGAATGGTCCTAATAAAATGGCCAGAAAATGTGGATAGGTGAAACAGTGGTGCTTTTTTCTGCCTAAAGGAATTAGATTCACTATAATTCCATTTGCCACATTATCTCATCTTTCACTCAGCTGTGCCATGCCGGCAACCCAACGCCCTCACAATGGTAAAAGCTGTGACTGTGTTGCATAAAAAAGAACAGTTGTCAAAAAGTCATTGGCCTCTAAATCAAAAAGCACCCTAAGTACATTAGCTCTATGGAGAATAGAGATGGAATTAGTATGTGTTTGCTCTGTGGTTCTTTACAATTCCTTCTTGTCAGGGGGAAAGAAAGATTTTTTTGCCTCATATTAGCCTGTTGTTTGGCCTGTTGTAAATAACACCAAGATGTCTGCTGACATTCATTTGAGAGAGTCACTCAGAACTGCAGTTTACAAATCTGATTGAGTAGCTTTGCAAGGACACGGAACCAGCTCAAATTCTGAAACTATTTACAATATCATAATTTAAAGAGATAGCTCATGTCTCTAAATGTACCTCAGCCATTATCAGTTTTATTTCAAAACACTATTAGATAATTAAAACAAAGCTCAAGTAAGTTTCAAGTTAAGTTGCTAAGATTTGTTTGGGTTTGGAGAGGAGAAACTATCATCCCACAGTTTTATAATAATGAAAAATGGATCATTACAGATATTTGCTTTGGCAAACAAAATAAAAGAAATAAGGAAAAAATATAAAAATTTGATAACTTACTTCATAACTTACTGTAATGGTCTGTTCATTGGCTTGTCCAGTACTATATCTAAATGACTTGTTTTATAAAGATAACTTGAGCTTGGAAAAAGCACAACATACATAAATAAAAAGTACTTAATTTTAATAACACAGAATGAGTGGCTTCACTGCCTTACATCTAAGGTTTTCAGAGAAAGTAATCAGATTTCTCACAGTGGGAATCACGGTTGGTGTGCGTATGCATACAGAATGTTTGACTCGGCGCCACATTGTGATTTTATGTTTGAAGCTCCCACACCGTGACAGAAATGGATCTGGATTTTCCCATTTTTCCTTTTCTCTCCACTTGACTCACTTGCATTTTCACCCACACATCAAAGTGTTTCCTACATGGCTTAAAGACGCCATACTGTGATCTCATATGAACCAACATTTTTAAAACTGCGATCATGAATACAAAAAAGGCAGTTCACTCTGCTCTACTATCCATGTCCTTTTTAGTGATCCAGATAAGATCTAGTTCAAGAAAACAAGCTAATAATTAGGTTCACATGGAATCGGCACGCACAATAAACTAAAGCTACCAATGAGATTGTAGTACTCCATTTAAAGGGATAGTTGACCCAAAAATGAACATTTTATGATCATTTGCTCACTATCATATCCTTCCAAACCTGTATGAATTTGTTTCTTCTTTGGAACACAAAAGAAGGTGGGGGGGTGTCCATACATTGAAAGTCAATAGGGCCCAGTGTTGTTTGGACCCCAACGTTCCTCAAAATATCTCTGTTCCGCAGAAGATAGATTTTTAGGTGAACTGTACCTTTAAAACTTTTTATCACATTTAAATCCCATTCCACAAATTTCAAAATAAGTGCACAAAATGCAAAAATAGTCCACTGATTTCACCTGGGTCTACTAATAATACACTCCCAGAAGTGATAACTCTCATTCCCCTATGATATTCATGACACTTTACCAGAATTACACACCCTTGGTGCCAGTCTGGACTGGAACAATATATTGGAAAAGAATACCTGACCCTGTCCAGGACACTTTCTGGCTTCGCATGTGCACATAAAAGCCACGCAAATATACACTCACACCATGTCAAAGCATTCTGTAGGTCAATCCACAAATTTATGCTCTACTAAGCCTACTTTAACCCTTAGTGTTGATATCTGGTCCATGTTCTGTGTTCAACCGGCACTACCCTTGATCCCTCGCTTCAATTTCTCTGTCGCCTCCTCTATCTTCCTGTCACCAGCCACTCTCTGAGCAACACAAGAGTCCCAGAGGCTTTTGTTTAAGGTATTTACGGGTGCAAACAGGGAAAGGCATTCAGACACAAGGCTCGCAGAGGACATGCATGGGGGCATTTAAGGCCTTTGTACATGGAGAATAACCAAACCCCAAATGGTCAGTTACTCTCACAGTTTATTTCAGGTGGTGGACCAATTTTATATATACTACATAGTATATATTACATACACTCACCTAAAGGATTATTAGGAACACCATACTAATACTGTGTTTGACCCCCTTTCGCCTTCAGAACTGCCTTAATTCTACGTGGCATTGATTCAACAAGGTGCTGAAAGCATTCTTTAGAAATGTTGGCCCATATTGATAGGATAGCATCTTGCAGTTGATGGAGATTTGTGGGATGCACATCCAGGGCACGAAGCTCCCGTTCCACCACATCCCAAAGATGCTCTATTGGGTTGAGATCTGGTGACTGTGGGGGCCATTTTAGTACAGTGAACTCATTGTCATGTTCAAGAAACCAATTTGAAATGATTCGAGCTTTGTGACATGGTGCATTATCCTGCTGGAAGTAGCCATCAGAGGATGGGTACATGGTGGTCATAAAGGGATGGACATGGTCAGAAACAATGCTCAGGTAGGCCGTGGCATTTAAACGATGCCCAATTGGCACTAAGGGGCCTAAAGTGTGCCAAGAAAACATCCCCCACACCATTACACCACCACCACCAGCCTGCACAGTGGTAACAAGGCATGATGGATCCATGTTCTCATTCTGTTTACGCCAAATTCTGACTCTACCATCTGAATGTCTCAACAGAAATCCAGACTCATCAGACCAGGCAACATTTTTCCAGTCTTCAACTGTCCAATTTTGGTGAGCTCGTGCAAATTGTAGCCTCTTTTTCCTATTTGTAGTGGAGATGAGTGGTACCCGGTGGGGTCTTCTGCTGTTGTAGCCCATCCGCCTCAAGGTTGTGCGTGTTGTGGCTTCACAAATGCTTTGCTGCATACCTCGGTTGTAACGAGTGGTTATTTCAGTCAAAGTTGCTCTTCTATCAGCTTGAATCAGTCTGCCCATTCTCCTCTGACCTCTAGCATCAACAAGGCATTTTCGCCCACAGGACTGCCGCATACTGGATGTTTTTCCCTTTTCACACCATTCTTTGTAAACTCTAGAAATGGTTGTGCGTGAAAATCCCAGTAACTGAGCAGATTGTGAAATACTCAGACCGGCCCGTCTGGCACCAACAACCATGCCACGCTCAAAATTGCTTAAATCACCTTTCTTTCCCATTCTGACATTCAGTTTGGAGTTCAGGAGATTGTCTTGACCAGGACCACACCCCTAAATGCATTGAAGCAACTGCCATGTGATTGGTTGATTAGATAATTGCATTAATGAGAAATTGAACAGGTGTTCCTAATAATCCTTTAGGTGAGTGTACAAGTTTACTGTAATTGTACATTTCATCAGTTCATGCAGTTGTTTCCTTTGGAAACAAACTCATGCAAGCACCAATATCTACTTTTTGAGCTACAGAAATGCTTTAAATAAAAAAAAAAAAATAAATAAAAAATAAAAAAAAATACTTATGCTTTAAAAACCCCAACACTTAAAACACTTAAAAACAAAGCATGCAAACTACCCTTTGTTTATACACAATACCACTTTTACCAATCCATCACTTTGTTAGATTTGTTGTTTTATTTTATTAAAATTAACCAGACTGAAACCAGACTAAATCAACTAGGCTGCTACTAATACATTATCACAAATAAACATTATTCTAACTTAATCAGTTTATTTAATTAAGTTTATTAATCAAGCTTTACAACAAATGCTCATAATCAGTGTTGGGGGTAAAGCATTAAAAGTAACTTGAGTTGCGTAATCAGATTACTTTTTTCAAGTAACTAGTAAAGTAACGCATTACTTTTAAAATGTACAACAAAATATCTGTTACTTTTTCATATAAGTAACGCAAGTTACTTTGTTTTCCCATTTATTGACGGACAGCTCTCTTGTCCCCATGGTGAGAAAAATCGATGGTTATTGTAGTTCTAGACTAAACGTGAGCATGTATTTACTAATCTCACTTGCACAAAAAAAGATTAAGTGTTCCTCAAAATGAATAAAATCAGTGAAATGCAAAATCAGAATACTATGCAAACCTCCAATAATTAAATGTTAAATAAATAATAATTAAATAATTAAATGCATTTAAATCTCACTTTATTGACCAATGTACTTGCTGCTGACCTTCGATGATTCAGTCAAACCATAAGCAAAAACGACTTCAGATTTTTTGTTTTTATTGGTGAACTAAGTGTTAAACTTTTTTTTCTCCTGCATCCTTTTCTTCTGCAATCCAGAATGGCAGCACAGCTGAAAGGTTTGTTTGAGCTGCGTCCTGTACTGTATATGCGCGAATTTGCATTTCCTTCAGTCTGAGGCTTATTATTTAAATTTTGGTGTCAAAGGGCCTTTACATTTGCCCAAAAAATATAACTTTTTTGTTATAAAAAAAACACAAGCCCAGCCGAAAAAAAAGTAACACAAAGTAACGTAACACATTACTTTTCTTAAAAAGTAACTAAGTAACGCAATTAGTTATTTTCTAAGAGAGTAACACAATATTGTAATGCATTACTTTTCAAAGTAACTTTCCCCAACACTGCTCGTAATAAATCAATTAATTAAAAGTTGCTGCTTTTGGTCAATTATAATAATTTTTTTAAATCATTTTATAAAATGATATATAATTGTATAATAATAATAATAATAATAAATACATACTGATAATATTATGTATATATTTTTTGTTTTTATTTTATTATTAATATTTTTTAATATTTATTTATAGTTTTTTTTTTTTTTCTTTTCAACTGGAATTCCTCACAGACAACAGTTTGAGAACTACTGGTGCATTTAAGACAATGCCAGCTTTATGTTTAAGCAATGCTTTTGTCACGGGTTGGTTCCAATAAAGGCAGTCAGTCATTATTAGACAAAAAACAAAACAAAAACAAAACCGCAGGACAACTAACTCTGAACTGAAAGGAGGGTTCAATGCTGCCTTCATGTGCTATTCGGAAATTTCCTACTTCCCACTTCTGAAGTTGTGATTACAAGCTTGTCCCATTCAAGTACTTTGTTGTCAGAAAGAACATGAATCATGGAGGACACCGCGTTTATTCTTGCCTATTTACTGGGAAAATCCTATTAAAGCCAATGTGATATTTAGCATCACATTCACTGTGCTATCTAGATAGTCAGTTTGCTGGCAATTCTGGAATTTTGGTCAAATACAGGTTATTTTGTCTGTGTATAAAACATACAATACGCTTAAAATGGTTATTCATGTAAATATGCACTACTTTAACGACAAGACAAGGCAATGTATTTGTTGTGGAAAAATAATAATAAAGAATACCAGTCATAGCAGCAATCATTCTCCCCTCCACCATGTTTAAAGTTTATGGCATTTGGGTAAATTATCCCCAAGCTTCCCAGTGGTGAATACAACTACACTGTAAACCCGAATAAGTTGGGCTAATACCAAAAATTTGAGGTAATCAGTTACATCAAATTTTTTGAGTTATGATGTTCCAAATTTTAAGTAAGCAAAACTATCAAGTTTGCTCATAACTTGAAGTAATGAGTTAGCTAACTCATACATTTTGATAGCGAGTAACATAAAATATTTAGTTAATTAACTTTTATTTTGAATTCTTGCAAATCAAATGAGTTATTTACTTCACTGTAAACCCTATTAAGTTGTCAGAACTCAAAAAAGTTTAATGAGAATTTGTTTTAAGTTACGAAACAAAGTTTAAGTACGATTTTTATTTTGTACTCATACATTTTATTGTTCTTAACTTGAAATATTTGAGTACACTAATTTATACATTTAACTTAAAATTATCAGGTTATATCTATTTTGCTAGCTATAACAAACTAATTCAGAAAATGCCAACTTGATAATTTGCTAACATGTTAATAATAGCATGGTATAACACTTACTGAATGAGTACAGCAACTTAAAAATTCTAACTTACCTGCTCTCAAACCAAGCAGCATGCGTCACTTGTCACCATGATGGTAACTCTCCAAAAACCCACATTAACAGAAACTCTTCTAAATTAGCATAACAAAACAACAAAATGACATTACATAACACTTAATTTTATCATTTACTCTTCCTTTCGAGTGCCATGGGCAAAGCATGCTGGGAAATAAAAAATCCCAGCCCAGTTTCATTTAAACTTAAGTTAGTCTAAATTAAAGGAAATGAGTTCATACAACTCAAAACAATGAAACAGTTCAGTTTACTTGAAATATGTCAGTGCTGTGAACTCAAAAGAAAAAGAAAGTTCTAAATACTCATAACAGTTAATTTAACTGAACTAATTTGTTTAATTTAAGTTTGTTCTACTCAAACCAATTAAGTATTTTAAGCGTTAGGGTTTACAGTGTAGAGAGGGCGTTCATATACAATTCTTTAACTAGGAAACTCGTATTTACAATAATTCCAATACACCTGAAGGCAGCATAAATATACCAAACATTGGAGCTAAAAGAGACACAGGTGAACACAATGGAAAGAAATGAGCACGCACAAGGGCAACCAAGGCACACAGGAACTAACACAGGGAAAAATAGTAACAGAAAACACAGATGACACCTGGCAGCTATACAACGCTAGTACAAATGCCTGCTCAGTTGATCTCTTTTGACACAGAAAGCTCTATGGTTCAGCAATTCAGTGTTTTGTGAATGGCTATATATGTTTTTGTGTGCCTCTGGGAGATGTGTGCTGGCTGTTTTAGCTACAACTATAGCATGCTATGTTATCGTTAGCTTTGATGCTGTGTGTTCATTGGAGTGATGAAGAGAGCTGTTCCAGTAAAGCGCAACCTTTAGGGACAACGAGGGAAAAATAGCTTCAGAGATGACAGCTCTCATTCCTGTGTGACCACAAGACCCACTGTGGACCCGGCCATGTTCCTCTTAAAACTGAACTCATTCACCATCCTCCTGACCTGACTCACAGACACCAAAACAACCGGTCAGCGCTGTGATTCTATCATCAGAGAATGACAACTACAGTTAGTATAATAGATTTTGTGCATATATTTAATGATGACGAAGACCTTATGAATTTACATTTTCTTCTGCAGAACACAAAAGGAGATCTGTAGCGGAAAGTTTGAGCTGCTCTCTTCAATACAATGAAAGTGGATGGTGACCAGGGCTCTCGAAAAAGAAAAAACAAACCAAAAACACCCAAAAGTTTAAAAAAGTGGTTAATTTGCATTATATTCTTAAGTCATTGCTACAGTGGAGAGAACAAGTATTTGATCCACTGCCGATTTTGCAGGTTTGCCCACTTACAAAGCATGTAGAAGTCTGTAATTTTTATCATAGGTACTCTTCAACTGTGAGTGACGGAATCTAAAACAAAAATCCAGAAAATCACATTGTATAATTTTTAAATAATTAATTTGCATTTTATTGCATGACATAAGTATTTGACCACCTACCAACCAGTAAGAATTCCGGCTCTCACAGACCTGTTAGTTTTTCTTTAAGAAGCCCTCCTGTTCTCCACTCATTACCTGTATTAACTGCACCTGTTTGAACTCGTTACCTGTATAAAAGACACCGGTCCACATACTCAATCAAACAGACTCCAACCTCTCCACAATGGCCAAGACCAGAGAGCTGTGTAAGGACATCAGGGATAAAACTGTAGACCTGCACAAGGCTGGGATGGGCTACAGGACAATAGGCAAGCAGCTTGGTGAGAAGGCAACAACTGTTGGCGCAATTATTAGAAAATGAAAGAAGTTCAAGATGACGGTCAATCTCCCTCGGTCTGGGGCACCATGCAAGATCTCACCTCGTGGGGCATCAATGATCATGAGGAAGGTGAGGGATCAACCCAGAACTACACGGCAGGACCTGGTCAATGACCTGAAGAGAGCTGGGACCACAGTCTCAAAGAAAACCATTAGTAACACACTACGCCGTCATGGATTAAAATCCTGCAGCGCACGCAAGGTCCCCCTGCTCAAGCCAGCGCATGTCCAGGCCCATCTGAAGTTTGCCAGTGACCATCTGGATGATCCAGAGGAGGATTGGGAGAAGGTCATGTGGTCTGATGAGACAAAAATAGAGCTTTTTGGTCTAAACTCCACTCGCCGTGTTTGGAGGAAGAAGAAGGATGAGTACAACCCCAAGAACACCATCCCAACCGTGAAGCATGGAGGTGGAAACATCATTCTTTGGGGATGCTTTTCTGCAAAGGGGACAGGATGAATGCACCGTATTGAGGGGAGGATGGATGGGGCCATGTATCACAAGATCTTGGCCAACAACCTCCTTCCCTTAGTAAGAGCATTGAAGATGGGTCGTGGCTGGGTCTTCCAGCATGACAACGATCCGAAACACACAGCCAGGGCAACTAAGGAGTGGCTCCGTAAGAAGCATCTCAAGGTCCTGGAGTGGCCTAGCCAGTCTCCAGACCTGAACCCAATAGAAAATCTTTGGAGGGAGCTGAAAGTCCGTATTGCCCAGCGACAGCCCCGAAACCTGAAGGATCTGGAGAAGGTCTGTATGGAGGAGTGGGCCAAAATCCCTGCTGCAGTGTGTGCAAATCTGGTCAAGAACTACAGGAAATGTATGATCTCTGTAATTGCAAACAAAGGTTTCTGTACCAAATATTAAGGTCTGCTTTTCTGATGTATCAAATACTTATGTCATGCAATAAAATGCTAATTAATTACTTAAAAATCATACAATGTGATTTTCTGGATTTTTGATTCCGTCACTCACAGTTGAAGCCTATAATAAAAATTACAGACTTCTACATGCTTTGTAAGTGGGCAAACCTGCAAAATCGGCAGTGTATCAAATACTTGTTCTCCCCACTGTATAGCTTTCAGTGAAGAACAGAATTAAATTTAAGTTGTTATTTATTTAAAATATAGTGATGACATTTTTCCTTAAATTTGCCTTTTTGCTTAACAGCTGTGGTCAACATTTACTTTCATTGTATGGAAAAGAGCAACTTGGACATTCGCCATTAAGGGATAGTTCACCCAAAAATGAGGGTGAATAAATGTTGATAGACATTTCTTGTCATTCCAAACTTGTATGAATACTTTCTTTCTTCTGCTGAACACAAAAGATGATATTTTGAAGAATGTTGATAAACTGTTTTAGTGACCATTGACATCCATTGTATGGACAAAAAAGACATTTCTCAATATTAGGTGAACTACCTCTTTAATAAATACTTTTGTGCCCTGCTTAAATTTATACAGGTTTTTGAAAGACACGAGGGTGAACATATGATGACAGAATTTTCAATTTTGGGTGAAACTAAAACTGTGGCATCTTTTATTCTGCTCTGTGCTGCAAGGTTTTTTGGAGACCAAAAAACACATATAGGCCTGGTTTCACAGACAGGGCTTAGACTAAGCCAGGATTAGGCCTTAGTTCAATTAAGACATTTAAGTAACTTTTATAAACGTGCCTTAGAAGAAAACATTACTGGTGTGCTTCTTGAGACAAAACAATGGCAGTGACATATTTTAAGTTATGTCAGTGCAAGTTGCTTTCAGTTAATACAGCTCAAACATGCATTTTAGTCTGGTACTATACTTAAGCCTTGTCTGTGAAACCGGGGGATAGACACCACAAAAACATCTTGCTCATTTTGTCAATATATCTGCCATTTTCCTTGTGTATACACTCACAAATACCAGCAATGTGCAACAGTACAGTTCATGACGCCTGTGGAGCGCCACTGTTTACCCTCTGGGTTGGGACAGGAGTGCGGTGAGCGTGCATTTGTGTATGTGCGAGCATGCATGTGCAAGAGTGGAGAAAAGGTGATGAGTGTGAAAAATGACGGGGAGACTGTCACGTAAACATCTCAGGACAAGAAAAGCCAGTGCACAGAGAAGAGGGGCACGCACAGACTCAAAGCAATCAACAGACACTGACCTACAGAATACTGCACCAAATACAGTAGGCCTCATTATAAACAGACTAAACATCCCATTGATTAAAGCTGCAGGTCATTAAACAACTCTAATCTAATAAAGTGAAAAGATGGCAAAAGATGCAAAAGAATCAATCTTAATTATATAAAATTACTGGGCTGTTGATGAGATAATGTGTTTTGACCACAGATAATAGATGACAAAAGTCTAAAATTATTAAAATGACCCAAATAAAGAGAGACAAATAAGTAAACAGAGCAATAAGAAGAAATAAAGCAATAAAGAAAAACAAGAAATAGAAAGATAGTGGTGCATAAGAGACGGAGCCACTGATATGTTGTTATTCAGTTTAAGCTGCTGTAAACTCAAAATTTAATTTGCTCTGGTTTGGCACTGTGCATTATGTGTCCCCATCCAATCAAGTCTTCGAGGAGGACATGAAAAGGGAGCGGAAATGAGCGAATGAAAAGAAGTAGTTCAGAAGAGGGGAGAAATGAGAGAGAGTGGAAAAATTATGATACAATTGTGGCATTACACTGCAGAAGAAATCTTTGCCAGTTATATAACATGACTGTCATTGAGGGAATTTGGTTTTAAAAAGGTCATATTATGGATCATTTCCTTGATTTTTTGAAATCCATCCATCTATCTATTCTTCCATCCATTTATCCATTCATCCAATTATCTATCCATTCATTCATCCATCTATCCATCGAACTATCTATTCAGCTATCCAACCAACTAACTATCCATCTATCCATCTACGGATCCAACAATCTATCCATCCAATTATCTATCTATCCATTCATTCATCCATCCATCTATCCATCCAACTATCTATTCAGCTATCCAACCATCTATCCATCCAATTATCTACAGTTGGGAGAACAAGTATTTGATACACTGCTGATTTTGCAGGTTTGCCCACTTACAAAGCATGTAGAAGTCTGTAATTTTTATCATAGGTACACTTCAACTCTGAGAGACGGAATCTAAAACAAAAATCCAGAAAATCACATTGTATGATTTTTAAATAATTAATTTGCATTTTATTGCATGACATAAGTATTTGATCACCTACCAACCAGTAAGAATTCCGGCTCTCACAGACCTGTTGGTTTTTCTTTAAGAAGCCCTCCTGTTCTCTACTCATTACCTGTATTAACTGCACCTGTTTGAACTCGTTACCTGTATAAAAGACACCTTTCCACACACTCAATCAAACAGACTCCAACCTCTCCACAATGGCCAAGACCAGAGAGCTGTGTAAGGACATCAGGGATAAAACTGTAGACCTGCACAAGGCTGGGATGGGCTACAGGACAATAGGCAAGCAGCTTGGTGAGAAGGCAACAACTGTTGGTGCAATTATTAGAAAATGGAAGAAGTTCAAGATGACGGTCAATCTCCCTCGGTCTGGGGCACCATGCAAGATCTCACCTCGTGGGGCATCAATGATCATGAGGAAGGTGAGGGATCAGCCCAGAACTACACGGCAGGACCTGGTCAATGACCTGAAGAGAGCTGGGACCACAGTCTCAAAGAAAACCATTAGTAACACACTACGCCGTCATGGATTAAAATCCTGCAGCGCACGCAAGGTCCCCCTGCTCAAGCCAGCGCATGTCCAGGCCCGTCTGAAGTTTGCCAGTGACCATCTGGATGATCCAGAGGAGGAATGGGAGAAGGTCATGTGGTCTGATGAGACAAAAATAGAGCTTTTTGGTCTAAACTCCACTCGCCGTGTTTGGAGGAAGAAGAAGGATGAGTACAACCCCAAGAACACCAACCGTGAAGCATGGAGGTGGAAACATCATTCTTTGGGGATGCTTTTCTGCAAAAGGGGACAGGACGACTGCACCGTATTGAGGGGAGGATGGATGGGGCCATGTATCGCGAGATCTTGGCCAACAACCTCTTTCCCTCAGTAAGAGCATTGAAGATGGGTCGTGGCTGGGTCTTCCAGCATGACAACGACCCGAAACACACAGCCAGGGCAACTAAGGAGTGGCTCCGTAAGAAGCATCTTAAGGTCCTGGAGTGGCCTAGCCAGTCTCCAGACCTGAACCCAATAGAAAATCTTTGGAGGGAGCTGAAAGTACGTATTGCCCAGCGACAGCCCTGAAACCTGAAGGATCTGGAGAAGGTCTGTATGGAGGAGTGGGCCAAAATCCCTGCTGCAGTGTGTGTAAACCTGGTCAAGAACTACAGGAAACATATGATCTCTGTAATTGTAAACAAAGGTTTCTGTACCAAATATTAAGGTCTGCTTTTCTGATGTATCAAATACTTATGTCATGCAATAAAATGCAAATTAATTACTTAAAAATCATACAATGTGATTTTCTGGATTTTTGTTTTAGATTCCGTCACTCACAGTTGAAGAGTACCTATGATAAAAATTACAGACTTCTACATGCTTTGTAAGTGGGCAAACCTGCAAAATCGGCAGTGTATCAAATATTTGTTCTCCCCACTGTAGCTATCCATTCATTCATCCATCTATCCATCCAACTATCTATTCAGCTATCCAACCAACTAACTATCCATCTATCCATCCATTCATTCATCCATCTATCCATCCAACTATCTATCCATCTATCCAGCCATCTATCATCCAACTATCTATCCATCCATCTATGCACGCAGGAAGGGTTCAAGCATTTAAAAACAGAATGAAACAGAATGCATGTGTCCTGATACACCATTTAAAAAGTTTAACCTTTTTTAACTTGACACTGCATCTTAAAAGTCCAACAAAAACACACACCTAGCGCATGTACAATATAAAAACTATTTAAAAACATTGCAAGAGCACATCCTTTCTGAACGGGCCCTAACTCAGCGAATTAATCGATCAGAACATCTCTGTCAGGAAACTTTAAGAGCCAAAAAGGCTGAACAAGGGAGGAGTCTGGCCACAAGTATGTGTGTGCGTGTGATTGAGAGAGAGAGAGAGAGAGAGAGAGAGGAAAAAAGAGCAATTAAGGGATGACATCATTGTTAGTGATCACTTCCAAGGCTGTATCTGCAGAAAAGAGGAGAAAGAGCTGGACAGAACAAAAGACATGGATGGATTATGCAGGTGAGCGTAAAAAAAACTAGAGAAGCAATCTTGCAGAAAGGTGAGGAAATTTCCAGTAAGACTGCTGAAATGTCATGCTGATACATCTTAAGTCTTCAAGAGTAAATGATAATGGATATGTTAATGGTTAAAGGTGAATGTGCATGTGATGCATTATATGTGCCAAACATACCACATAAAATTAATATGCACAAATTATTACATTTCTGTGGTCTTTAAATGGCCTGAATTTACAAACATGGGGGAAAAAAACAGCATCATTTACAATGAAAAACTATTATAACACCACCCGCAGTACAAAGTGTTCCCTGGGGGCACTGAACCGTCTCCCCTCAGAAATCTTTACAACTTTAGGACATATTAATCAAGACAATTGCTAAAAGACTCCAATAAAGCTAAGGGTGTGGAAGAGCTCAAGCGGCAGAAGCCCCTACTGCCCAAGCTGACTGTAAATGCTGGACTCTAATAGGTTATTGACTATTGCATATGAGACAGGATGACATCACTGGCAGCCAATGGGAGAGCAGGAAGTGCGGAAGATGAGAACAGTGTTTTTAATTTGTGCTTTGCTGAGCTCAGCTTCTCTCACGCAAGAAAAAGACAAGAAATGCGACCATGATGAATGTTGAAATTAATAAACGGAGGGGAATAGGGGCTGTTGGCATGCTGTCGAGTGGGCACGGGTCAGCCACACTCTCCGTGTGCCTGTCACTGTATCCAGGGAGACTGGAGCTGGAATCAGTTTTCTTTTCCTGTCGACTGTGTGTGTGTGTGTGTGTGTGTGTGTGTTAATGCTTGTGTGCTTTTGCTGTACACCAAATGCATATTTCTCACACACATGCAAACGTTTGTCAATCCTCCTTGACCATTAGTCTGAATTTACTGCATATGCACTTGTCGATCTTCGAAACACCTGAATCATGAGTCATTCCTCTCTCTGCTCCTCTCCACCTCCTACATGAAACCTTTACTCTCTCGTTCTTTCTCGTTTCTCTAAAATATGTATCCTTGTGGCTAAAACGGCTTGCCATCTCCATGACAACACACTGTTGATCCACAAATCACTGGTTGGTTAGCACAAGCTCTAGCTGGGTGACGTAATGTTGTCTCTGGTCTTCTGTGGCCACTGGACTTACCCACTTCTTGGCTGGGCTTTTAAATGGCAACCATGGTGCGTATCTGCCAAAACACTTATGACGGTGTATGCAATGGTGTGAGTATTTCCACATTGAGTAACTAACCCGTTATATAATGACAGGAAATGGGTGATGGATACATTTTGTAATGTTTCACGGTTGGCTTAATGGTGTTCATTCCAGGCAAAGGTTAAACTTATGGTTAGATGTGAATGGAACTATTTACAAAGAGTTAGGCAAAATAAAAAAGGTGAATATAATAAACAGATCAAATACATCAAACATATACTGTGGGGTCTAAAAGTCTGAGCTCCACAAGCTCTCAATTTAATTTCTAAGTATTTATTATGTCCTCCTTCTAAGGTGATGACTGCAGCACTCAAACTGACATGAACCATAAGTTTGCTTATATATTATATATTAAATATTATTCTATAATTTATAAATAACTTAATTTATAAAATGTATAAAAAAAACTATACAAATATATTTTTATAATGTATAAATAACTTGAAATATTATAAAATGATGCAATATACAATACATACATTAATAACTAAGAATAATATATTTTATTTTTATATTTACAGTATATATTTTTATAATTGAATAATATTTCTTTAAACGTTTATGTAAACTTTTCTTTGCTCTAATTTTAGTATTCAAATAATAGTTTTAATACATTTAGTATTTAAATAACACATTAAAAAAATCTTTGGTTTTCAAATGTGGTCACAGACTTTGAAACCCCACTGTGTGTTTTGCAAAAGTTGAATTACCTGAGAGTTGTAAGTGGGCCATGTAACATGACAATTACCCAAAACCCATGCAAATGAAAAAGCTCTGAAGAGGAAACTGAGTTGTGTAATGACCAAATCCAATTTAAACCTGTATGTTGATAAGCGACTGTACTTGAAGTACACACAAGAACATTCTCAAATATACTGAAGGATTCCTAAAGGGCAAAAGCTCAAATGCTGAAGGTTGATATGAAAAAGGCTAACCTTTCCTACACCACTGTAAACTGGGCTTACCACATTGTCAGAGCACATTCATGTCAGCCAGTCACGACCTGACAACATCGCCCCCCCCCCCCCCCCCCCACCCTCCCTTTACATATAGTTCCTCAGTTCATGAGAGTGCTTGTGTGTCAGAAGACATATTTTAGAATCTGTGCAGCAACTCGTGAAAGACCCTTTGTCCCTTTATGGATTTGTTCATGTGAGCGTAAGTGTGCAGATGTGCTCCAAAGAAACTGACATGAACATACCCAGGTCATGTTAGTGCACATGTGACATTGTCAAACTGGAAATTATTTAAAAGGTTGTGATGCTTAAGTTGTGACAACTAAGGCTTTACCAATACCTGTGCACACGTGCTATATATGGAGTCAGGATGTGGGGTTCTGCTAGACCACGTATATCTGCACTTCAGTGGCATATGAAGCACAAGCACAATCTCTAACAAAGTCTCTCCTTAAAATTTAATAAAAGTCTCAGTCTGAAACAACAATAGTGTGTGATAAAAGGAGTTTTCTCCTATGGGAAATCCATGCTCTGCCTAATCATTTTAGTAGAGAGGAAGAGGATGAGCGGTGTGTGTGTGTGTGTGTGTGTGACTATGCATGATTTTGCTTCATCTAATCCAATAGTAGTGCTGAGGTTTTTTTGGAAGCAGCATCTCCCAAAAAAAGTACGGAGCCAGAGCACTCCCTTGTGGTGCTAAATAAGAACTTCAGCTAAACTTTTCAAACTTTAACAACAGTGGCCTAGATCTACACTGCCGAAAACAGGAAGACACTCCAATGCTCAAAAAACTGTTTTCTTTTCGTGTTTTCATCTTACACTTAAGATTGTCTTTCTTTCATTTCCTTTTTTGAACACACACACACAAGACAGAAAATTTACATCTCATATCTGTCTGAATAAATTATACCATTCATGATTAATGTATCACTTCATTTTAATTAAGCCTATCAAGATTTGCCAAATAATCAATTCAACTGTGAACCTTAATGTTTTTTTAATAACTAGATGCATGTTACATCAAATGGGGCTGAACATACTAGTTTATAGATATTCTGAGATTAGCACGTACATAATTAACCATTTATGACTCTGACCTGTTTCCAAAGCCTGAAGTAATTCTGGTGGTCCAATGGAGGTCTGGCCAGACCGGTACAGTGGCTCATTCTCCCAGTCTTGAGAACAGGACAGAGGTCAAAGGTCAGGCTTATAATCTGATGTGTTATGTTAACCAAAACTTTACAGTAAATTAAACAGGAGAAATGAGCTACAGTGGCAAAGTGATGGTATTAGATTGTAAAAACAGTTATTTTTAAACTGTAATAATATTTCACAATAATACAGCCTAGCAAATAAATGCAGCCATTGCGAGCATAATAGACTTCTTTCCTGTGGTATTTATACAAGAACTCCAAGGTACTTCAAAGAATACCATGATATTTGTATATGCCCAAAACAACATGGTATTATCATGGTACCCTACTACCATATCATCTTTTCTATGTAATGAACTAATTCAAGAAGTGTGATTTTTATGCAAATGATATTTCATTTATGAAGAAGGAAATATATAATTACTCACTTAAAAAATTAGTAGAAGCATACCCCCTCCCCCTGCTATACAAGTGTTTAACTCTCTTTGAATATTTAAATTAGATAGGTGAGGCGGAGGAGCAAACTCACCCAGTCTCTCTAGGGCCTCCGTCAGCCTGAGCACCACAGCTGGGGTCTGGTCAGGCAGAGCACACTGCTCTAGAACATCTCCTTTTCCACAGGGGCCTGTCAGAGAAGGAGGGAGAGGGAGAGAGATGATGATGAGAAATCCCACTGGTGAGACCAAATTCCCTGATTAGGTGGCTGCCTTTAAACCCACATCTCATCTCTCCTTAGGGAACAGTCAGGTTGTCATATTCTCACAAGCATGGTAGATATGCAACATAATACTCAAGCCTCAACCTTTTACCATTTAAAGTTACATTAAAGTATACATTAACATTAGTTATTGCATTATGAGTGCTATTTTATGCATTCTGACTTATTTACACTGTTAAAGAGTTGGATTCTCATGCTAAACATGGCCATAATGTAAAACAAGTTGGACGTATGACGGAGTATTTCTGTGCCAAATACACTCCTTCAGGATTCGAGCAAGTTTCGGAATGTTTTTTTTTTTCAAATATGGCCCTGTATGACGCCATAAAAGGCAGAATTCCTTGTATGGGCACTTCTCCTGGATGAGCACAAGTGCACATCAACCCGAGCGAGAGCAAGAGCGCGCCCATCAACGAGCTTCGTTCGGGTCACGGAAACCGTCGGCAGCGCTGTCATTTAGTTTTTAGACCACAAAATCAACAATGTCACTAAAGAAGTGTGTTTCTGGTTGTGAGGAAAAGATAACCTTGTTCAGCTTCCAAAATAACCCAGCGTTTAGGAAACAGTGGATGCAGTTTTTTTTTTTTTTTGTGCAGCAACGGAGTTCTGCAAGTGTTTGTTCCCGGTCATGAGTCGAAACCACAGGCGGTGAGTGAAACTGCATCAAATGTCTGTGTTTTGTTGGCAGTCGGCGCGTAAGTGCATATAATGTCAACAACACGAACGTATAGTGAATCAAAACTTATCCAGGGATAATGCCATGATGTATTGTGTGTGTGTGTGTGTGTGTGTGTGTGTGTGTGTGTTCGTGACTCTTTAGCTCCGCCCACTGCACGCCCTCCACGAGTTCGGCTGTTTTTGGAAAGAATCGGTACAGCGTATCTGTCTTTTATAAATATGATAAAACTAAAGATTCTTCGGAGATATGAAGGATGCAATACTACTCTATAGATACTCAAGATTAACGAGATTGGCATGTGTGTTATGTACCCTTAAACTAATTAAGAGTAAAATATTTAAAAATTAACATTAAAGGGATAGTTCACCCAAAAATGAAAACTGTCTTATTATTTACTCACCCTCATGTTATTCCAAACCTGTATGCATTGATTTCTTCTGCTAAACACAAAAGAAGATATTTTGAAGAATAATGATAATGTAACATTTATGGTCCCCATTGACATTCTTCAAAATATCTTGTGTCGTGTCCCACAGAAGAAAGTCAAACAGGTTTGGAATGGCATGAGGGTGAGTAAATGATCACAGAATTTTCATTTTTGGGTGGACTATCCCTTTAAATGCAGTAAAATATAAACATTTTGTCCCAAAGGATTTTTAAAATGTAGTATATGACGTCCTACAGCAGAATGAAATACAGAGCATAATGTATAATACGCACTATTGTCTCTTCCTGTCTCCGCTGTCCTTCCACTGAGCAGCGACCTTCTGCTAAGGTTACAGTTGGGGAGTGTGCCCATATATCTCTATATGTGGCCACTTATATGTGTTCAGACCACCATGGATACAATCCTGGATGCAGTCAGATTTTTTTGTATTGCTGCCCACTTGCAGAGCACAGTGTTGACACTCTGCTTATGTTTAAGAAACATGCCCCCCTTTACATGACACCCTGTCTATGCTGTCCTGGGACACTAAACCTGCCACACATAGCCAGAGTACGAGAATGGTGCAGAGTGGAAGCAGAGAATGGAGTTGTTGATTTTTTTTTTTATAGCCTTTAAAAGACTATTAGCCATTCGAATAAATGAAATATGGAATTTGTAAAATATTTCTGAAAAACTGATGTTTGAAGGTTGCACATTAAAATAATGTTCAACTGTATATGCTTTTGGTATCATAAACTAACATCAGACTTTTTTTTTTTTACAGCATTTATTAATATAGGTTTGTGTTAATTTATAAATATACTGTTGTTCATGATTAATCATGTTTGCTCATAATACATTAATATTCATTTATGCAACTTGAAATGTTAAAAATACAGTAATAAATAGTACAATATAACTAAACACTATAAATAAACAGTAATAAAAATAAATGCAGTAAAAGTATTGTTCGTAACTTGTTAGACACTGCATTAACTAATTGAAAACGTATTGTAAAAGGTGAAAAAATGCAAACAGAAAAAAAATTATGCAGTGTTCCATTCACATATGCAAAAAAGTGTAAAGGTCATATCATAGTAATGCATCACCCTTGTAACTATATGGAAATTACATAAACATGACTTTGTCTTGTGCCCAGACATTCATGATATTAAAAGGCAAACAAACAAACACAAATTAAATGAACCTTTTCTATTGTCACATTTGTTATTGTTTCAGTTTTGTTTTCATGGACTTTGGTATCGCATTATTTACTGTTTCCTTCTGTTGTCATAGTTGCTAAGCATGTTTTCATTTGTTGTCATGGTTTTTCATTTTTTTTGATCGATTTCTCACACCTGTTCCTCATTTAGTTCATTAGTTTGCTCTGTATATATTGCCCTTAAGGCCAATTCACACCGCACAGACAAACGCCAACAAACACGTCTGTTGGCGTTTGTTGGATTAGTGTGATACCCCTGTCGGTGTTTGTTGGCATTGGTCGGGGTTTGTTTTCTCCCGACTGAACATGTTCAATCTGCGTTTGTTGGGTCGTGGAATGTCTGAGCAGTGTGGTATGATTTTCCAACAAACGACAACAAAGTCTGATGTAATCTGACCTGGCCATGAACCGTTGCCATGACGATGAGGCAAGTCCCTTGCAAAGACTGTGTGAAGGTGCTGGGCGTGCTTAGTAAATTATCCTTGTAGTGAAAATGGCAGGTTTCTGGACAAATCAGAAGACAATTCTAGAGAAAGAGCAAGGAGATATTTGCGAGAGCACACTGGACAAGTTTGAGCGTGCATGTGTTAAATCTGAGCGAGAGCAGAGCCATATTTGAAAGTGCACGTCCAGTAAGTTATGTGCTATAGAGTGAAAGAAATCCGCCTCTCGCGTTACAATAATGCGACATTTAACGCCATAGAAACGGCCTCAAATGAACTATAAAACAAGAAAACAAGTGTCTGAAAGCTGCAATCTTTTATTTTTATTGGTTAAAATGAATGGAGAATATCTCGTGTTTTTCTGTGGGTGCTCGAGTTTGTCGGTGTCTGTTGGGGCAGTGTGAACATTTATTTTTCATAAAATTTTAAATCCAATGGCCAACTTGTTTGCTGGTGTTTGTTGGCGTTTGTCTGTGCAGTGTGAATTGGCCTTTAGGCTACTTATTAAAGATTTTTCACATATAGACAACAACATTTTCAAAAAGATCCCTGTTCACACTGATCCGCAAAAACAACTAAAAACGCTGTATTATTCATGCCAGGCCAGTAGTTGGTGTTGTCACTTTGTAAAGAAACACTATGTGCCTATAGACTGAACATGTAACACGGATGCGCATGATGCCACTGTTTTCAAAAAGTCGTGTTTTTGTAGTTTACACGGAGACAGCTTTCAAAAACTTGCACTTTGAAACCCATTTTCAAAAGTTTGGGTTTTCAGGCCACCAAAACGCCATTGTCATGTAAATGAACAGCCAAAATGCATAAAAGGTTTTCCGATTTCAGTTGAAAATGGTGCTGTGTAAAAGGCCCCTTAGTTTGTTCAACTCATTGTCTGTTGTTGACTGCTCTAGCACACTGTTGCATTGTTTCTTGTGTTTCTTCTTTTGGTTTTGTAAAATAAAGTTATGCTACAAATTAGATCTGCTTCGCTTCACCTTGTCTTCTTCCTCATCCTGAATGCTACAGCTATATAGAGAACTCAGAGCAGGATTTCTTTCACCTGTGAACAGGAAACTGAACTGACATATACCAACATAGTACTCATTTACATCAGTGTGCGTTTTCTAAAGCCATCGAGTGACAATTGGACAGATAATCTATCCATTTACATCGAATTTCCATTTGCGTAATAATGAGCGCTCTGATGAGAAATTCTGACGGAAGGTGTTTTTGCTCCATTATGTGAATGATGAGGTCCATGAAACTGTAGTGCTCTTGTAGTGCTGTTTGCAGACTTGTGAATTATCGTCAGCGACAACACTAATTAGCACTGATGTACCACCTGCCAATGTTTACACAGATACCGGTACTCTTTCGTTTTTCTTTCTTTGATTAGGAAATGGCTGTTTATTTACCAGAATCTCACACACAAGCATCTGTTGACAGCAGGAAAATTTTGTGGTCTCATGCATGGGTGTAATTGGTGCCCTAATCTGCACAGCAGTGGCCCCTGTTGTAGCCCGCTACAATTTTCACACAAGAAAATCACGCTACGAGGTGGCAATATGTTCCTGGGCTGCGTTGATTTAGGTTTTGTTTGCACCATGATTAAAGTTTTGTTTAAGTGTCAATCAGATCAGACAGTTTAAATCTAACCAGAAGTAAGCATCTGCAGAAAAGGAACTGATTAGACTTATCATTACTCTTGACTTACCATATGCAAATGTATGTATGTTGCTGTGATCCTTTAGTAATAATATAGTCAAAGCTACAGGAACAGGAAAGGGGGAGATGACAGTGATTAAAAAAAAAAAAAAAAACAGAAAGATTAATGAAAAGTTCCTCTGAGGCTTTGATGCAGGTGGCACAAAGACGTCGGAGGCTTGAGATTACACACGTTAACGGTGGAGCGCATTGGTATTCCAACAACACACGGTGCATTTAATTGCTCCACATCCTGCTGGTTTCTCTATGGACCTCGACAAGTGACGCCTTATGAATGAGCAAACAGGTCACAGCACGATGGGAGGAATCATAATTCTCTCTCTCGCTCGCTCTGACTTCCTCATTCGCTCCCTTGTTCCTTTTGTTTTAGAAGCCTCTATTCCTTAATTGTTGGTGAGCTAAGATTTATAAGAAAGGAGATTAATGTGGAGCTGTGTGTAAACTATAGTGCAATATAGCGTAACCGAAGATGTAGGAGTGATATTTTAAGTTTGATGGCTCGCTGATGAATTATAGTTGCAGGAAAATGTATGTGAACCCTTTACCATGGACTTCTGTGGAAATTGGCCATAAAATTTAATCTGATCTTCAACAGTCTGCATTAATAAGACACAAACAATGATGCAGTTTTGTGTCTTTATTGAACACAAAGTGCAAACATTCACAGTGGAGGGTTGAAAATTATGCGAATACAATACAAAATCATGTATTTATATTTGTTTTGATTTAAGCATTTGTCTATTGATGCAAGTAAGATAACATTTTATGACCAAATCATGCGGAGATGCATGTAACTGCATTATACAAATGATTGCTGCAGCACACTCTAGTCTAAATCACTGTGGAAAACAACTGTATGAGGCATCGGGAAATCATATCAGACATCTGACTTGGTGTTTTCCATCGTATTTTTCTATGCGTTTCAAATATCAAAACTTTGCCCTACGATCTGTGCTAGCGTTAACCTACATTTACATTTATGGCACTGCACGTGTGGGCAAAGACCTTCACGTTTATATTTGTGTGTGTGTGTGTGTGAAAGCGGACACAGGTTGTTTGGCTTTGTGTAGAAAGCGGTGGGCAAATTTCCTTTCAGTTGGAGTGCTACTACGCGTTTGGTGCTTCGATTAACGTCACTGTCAGAAAACATCACTGAGGCAATTTCTCAAAACGTGAGGCACAAGCTGATGGGTGAGGGACAGCAAAGAACAGAGGAACAAGAGGGAAAGGACAGAGCATGGTGAAAGCAATCTAATAGAAAGATGCTGTTGTTTCAATACAAATGCTACATTTGAGAAATTGTTATTATATACAATCCATGTACAGTGATGAAAAAGTATAAGCTTAGCTACAAAAACATAAAAATGAAACCGTGCCTTAACCAGGCAACATGATAAAGCGACAAGTGAAAAGCTACTATAAGCATGACAAGCAACATTTTGTGGATCAGTTGATTTCTATTTCTTCAGTCATGCTGGGTAGCCCCTCCTACCATTAAATCTCATTGGCCACATAGCTAGATTGCACAATATATCAGTACCATATCGGCTATTGGCTACTATTGTAGAATTATAAATTTAGCATTATCATCGATATTGCTGGACATAAATTGGTCTACATTGAATTCTTAATTGTTCATGCTCATTTCCTTATATTTTTCAATTTGATTACATTTGCTGTCATCTAATAGTCATACTTAAAACAAATGTTAAAATGACTAAAAATAAATACATTTTATATATATATATATATATTTTTAGCAATTGTTCACAGCCATTCAGAAGTTTCACTTTTTATTTTGAAAGAAATTAATACTTTTATTTATCAATGACATAATGCTATCTAAAGCAACAGTAAAGACATTTATAATGTTGCAAAAGATTTTTATTTCAAATTAATGCTGCTCTTTTGAATTTTCTTTTTTCACCGATCAGGCATAATATTATGACCACTGACAGGTGAAGTGAATAACACTGATTATCTCTTCATCACGGCACCTGTTAGTGGGTGGGATATATTAGGCAGCAAGTGAACATTTTGTCCTCAAAGTTGATGTGTTAGAAGCAGGAAAAAAGGGCAAGCGTAAGGATTTGAGCGAGTTTGACAAGGGCCAAATTGTGATGGCTAGACGACTGGGTCAGAGCATCTTCAAAACTGCAGCTCTTGTGGGGTGTTCCCGGTCTGCAGTGGTCAGTATCTATCAAAAGAGGTCCAAGGAAGGAACAGTGGTGAACCGGCGACAGGGTCATGGGCGGCCAAGGCCGATCAAACAGACGAGCTATTGTAGCTCAAATTGCTCAAGAAGTTAATGCTGGTTCTGATAGAAAGGTGTCAGAATACACAGTGCATCGCAGTTTGTTGCGTATGAGGCTGCATAGCCGCAGACCAGTCAGGGTGCCCATGCTGACCCCTGTCCACCAGATCTCAATCCAATCGAGCATCTGTGGGATGTGCTGAACAAAGAAGTCTGATCCATGGAGGCCCCACCTCGGAACTTGCAGTACTTAAAAAATCTGCTGCTAACATCTTGGTGCCAGATATCAGGGCTTGGGGTCAGGGCCAAGAAAATACCAAATTGGCATTTTAGAATGATTTCTGAAGGATCGTGTGAAACTGAAGACTGGAGTAATGATGCTGAAAATTCAGCTTTGCCATCACATGAATAAATTACATTTTAAAATATATCAAAATAGAAAACAGTTATTTTAAATTGTAATAATATTTCACAATATTATTTTTTATATTAAAAAAAAAAGTGAGTGTGATGTTTTAGAAACATTAAAAAATCTTATAGACTACAAAATGTTTGAATATTAGTGTATTATTATTTTTTTTAAATCAAGTAACGTTAAAATATCATCTATCATATTAAAACACTTGATTTAGTTTTTAATGGTTTATTTTTCAATTATATAGACAAACAAACATTTTCAATATCTGTCATTTATCAGTTATTAGCCATAAAATAATTATCAGCTTAGAATTTTGATGCATCCATACACATGAATGCGTCGATATACTCACAGTAAATTAAACATCAGATATCTTCTGATAGGCTGTGTTCGTGTCATGTCATGAGCAGATTCGCATTCAGAGCAGACAATCAAACTGCTTGTCACTGGAGGCATGTCACATAGCGCCTGCTGTTATATATTTGCAAGCATTTTTCCAAGTGCTTTGCCGTTCAAACACATGCTAATTAGCTTGCAGGTAACTTTAAACAATCTAAAGATCTGCAAAAACGAAGGACAAAGCATACAAAACATGTGACTGTTAGTAAAGGACCTCTAGGGGAAATACATCACTACTTAATATCTATTGTTGATCCCATTAGTGGCGTTTATGAGTGTAAAGTACGAGACTATGTTAAACCGTGGGGGTGTCGCTGTCACCGTACAAAGCTTGTGTGTCCCCATCCCAGCTGCTCCGTGAGAACACACAAGCCTATCAGATCTTATCCGTTTTCTATTAAGAGGACAGAAAGCAATTTCTAGGGTTTTCATTGCCCTGTGTGCGTGTGTGTGTTTTAACGAGCTGTGGTCAGGATGACAGGGAATTACTGAATGGATCAGCACTTCTGCACAAAGCCATTAAGTGTCCAAAGTCGGGGGTCAGCCAGCTGAAAATGTGGAAAACACAACATGTAAGTCCCTATACACAAACATAAGAACAAAAATATTCTCTCACGCCCAGTTTCCCATAAATTAGCATAAGTCTACCAAATAATTTTCTGACTTACCGAAGCATATTCAGGACCTTATCAGCACTATTTACTCATATTCTGCACACATTACAACAATTGTCCTTTATTAGCTCATTCCCTTTGAATGTGCGATACAGCGACCTGCTCTTCAATTATATTGTCCGCACGTCCTGATTTTGCCAAGTTCCTGGGTCAACGTATTTTGCTGATCCAGGAACAACATTCCTGTCCGAAAATTTAGTCCTAACCATAGCCCTACCCCTAAAGCTAAACCTACCCATAAGTTATCCCTAAAATCAGAGGGAAATGATAGGTGAACAACACTGATGTAGACGCACCTAACCTTGGCTGTAAGCCTAAACTTAAAACTTGTCGCTCAAATCTGATTGGTTGACTGGAATTTTGTTTCAGGAACATGTTATACTTGGTGAAATCAGGTTCTGCATATTGTCCACCTCACACAGATCAATATATCACAGTGACCACTAGGGGGTGCCACACTAGCCACAGTGTCTCAGTGAGACAGATATATGAGCCTTTGTGTGCTGCAGAAGTGTGTGGGACAGAATTGTATGCTTTGAAAGGACAAAAGAATGGTGCAACTGGTCCACTAGTGGGATCTTACATAAGATTCTGGTAATATTTATACTTCAAGTCAAATACACACACAAACTGGACAGGGGCTGAATGGATGTTAGATCAGATTACAATATTGACCATGGTGCATAATATTATTCAGGTGCTTCCTACTTTTTGATACCAAGGACTCGCAAATATGATTTTTAGTCCCTTGTGAGGGACCCCCTTACAGTGTTGTTGTTGTAAACTGAAACTATCAAAAATTGTTTTCAGTAATTGAAATAAAGCTGAAATTAAATAAAATATAAATATTAGACGAAAAACTTAAAACCAAAAAAATTTATAATATTTATTTTGGCAACTAACTGAAATAAATAAGTTTAAGTTTAAGTACTGAGATTACTAAAACTAAAGCTGAAATTGATTAAAGCTAAATAATAATAATATTACTAATTATAATAATAATAATACAAAAAAAACAAAAATCACAAAAATGTAAACAAATTATAATTAAAGCTGAAAACATAAAATAAAAGCTAATTCAAAATATTAATAAATACCTGAATAGTATATAAATAATACTAAAATAACACCGTCTCCTAAAATATTAAAGAAAGCTATGCATTTTGATGTATAAAGACCCATTTGTACTGTGTGAGGAAAAAGTGTGATATTATGAAAGGCATTTTTTTTTTTTGGCGAAATTAAATAACTAGCTTATATGTTGTTACTGTACTAAAGCTAAAGCAAATTATTAAAAAAAAATTATTAACTTGTTTTTCAATTACTATAAGAAAACTGTTAGATATAAACATTTTCAATTCAAATTTATTTGTATAGAGCTTTTCACAATAAATATTGTTCCAAAAGTAATTTTACAGTTAAACTTCATAACTCAAATTTTTTGCTGCCTTCTGGGGTCCCAAGACCCCAGTGTGAAAGCCTCTGATCAAGATCTATGTGCGAATATATTCACTTTCACTGTCTTTCTTTACTTACATACTGTAGCAAATAGCGTGACACTCGCAGCTTAATTCATTACTATAGCAACCGATGTAGATGCAACAGATATTGACTACACTGTCTGAACAAACGGATGAGATTACATCACTTGCAGAATGACAGCAGACAGCAAGATTGAATTTTGAAATCAAATGGGATTTGTGTGCACATTCCACACAATACAATCCATATGTAACACATGAAATAAAGCTCCCGCTTAGTGCCTCTACATAACACTCCCTTCATCTCCTATGAAATGATGTCACACAGTAAATCAAGCTTTGTACATAAAACCCGGCGCACAATACATACTATTCAGACAAAGAGAGCTGATGGCTCTCGAATGTAAATGGAGTATGAGGAGGAGGAGCAGCGGTCAGACAGATGAAGGCTTGCAGCTACAACGGTCTTGCCAAAGTGATAAGGGATTAGTCCCTTCCGGTAAATCTTCAGAATGTTTTTGAAGGATTTATCCTCCTTTCTCTTTTCTCACTCTCTCTGTCTCTCTCTCACACAGCTATAGCCATCTCCTCCATTACAGTGTGAAATTGAAACTCTCCTCTCTTTCTTTACCTGCTCTGCTCCACTGTGTCAATAAGGGCTGTTTAGCCTTTGACCCTGCCACCGGCTAGAGTGATGAAAGAAGTGGAATGATCAGCTCACACACAAAGGTATATGCTCACAAATATCCCCATGAACAAGTATGAACTCTGATTCAAATGCAGTAGAATGGGGCTTTCTGATATTTTGCCTTATGGTGACACACACACACACACACACGCACTCCACAGTTTTTTAATTCCTGCAATCCACATCCTTATCAATCACATGTGATAGCGGGTGCCACCCCCTTCAACACGGGAAGGATTACCACAGCGTGCTTCCAAACTGCCTCACAACATAGCATTTTACTCACACACACACTGGCTTCAATGCGTTTGGAATAGTTTTTTTTTTAAGATAATGGCAAAAATATGTCATTGAAAATAATTGAATTTAGATATCCAAACCAGTTGTCCATATAGATAGAACCGCCTAGCTCTTCCCTCAATATTGATTATGTGCTCATTGTCTATTCCTGAAGGGATAAGAAAATACATTACACAAATCAATAGTTTGCACAAATTTTATCAGGTTCATGCAGGCCGAGATTAAAATGATTATGAAGTGTGGGAAAGTGATGCCAAGAGGGAGACTGTCAATCTATCAAATTTTGAGCCATTTCAGTAAAATTAAAGACCATGCAGAGCTCTCTGGGATAAAAAGGGTTAGATTCCCATATTTGAATGTGTGATAGTGATGTCTGTATTTTATCAACCAACCTAGGTTCACTGGAAAAACATGTCTCGGTTACACTTTATTTTAAGGTGACAGTCAAATAAGTACTGAGGAATATTAATTTAATAAGTTACGCAGTTACGAAGTTATATACCATAATAAGTTACGGTTAGGGTTTGATTTAGAGTTAGTTACTTATGAAGTAATTATGCATATTTTACTACTACTGTTATTACTACAAACCCGATTCCAAAAAAGTTGGGACACTGTACAAATTGTGAATAAAAAAGGAACGCAATAATTTACAAATCTCATAAACTTATATTTTATTCACAATAGAATATAGATAACATATCAAATGTTGAAAGTGAGACATTTTGAAATGTCATGCCAAATATTGGCTCATTTTGGATTTCATGAGAGCTACACATTCCAAAAAAGTTGGGACAGGTAGCAATAAGAGGCCGGAAAAGTTAAATGTACATGTAAGTGACAGCTGGAGGACAAATTTGCAACTTATTAGGTCAATTGGCAACATGATTGGGTATAAAAAGAGCCTCTCAGAGTGGCAGTGTCTCTCAGAAGTCAAGATGGGCAGAGGATCACCAATTCCCCCAATGCTGCGGCAAAAAATAGTGGAGCAATATCAGAAAGGAGTTTCTCAGAGAAAAATTGCAAAGAGTTTGAAGTTATCATCATCTACAGTGCATAATATCATCCAAAGATTCAGAGAATCTGGAACAATCTCTGTGCGTAAGGATCAAGGCCGGAAAACCATACTGGATGCCCGTGATCTTCGGGCCCTTAGATGGCACTGCATCACATAAAGGAATGCTACTGTAATGGAAATCACAACATGGGCTCAGGAATACTTCCAGAAAACATTGTCGGTGAACACAATCCACCGTGCCATTCGCCGTTGCCGGCTAAAACTCTATAGGTCAAAAAAGAAGCCATATCTAAACATGATCCAGAAGCGCAGGCGTTTTCTCTGGGCCAAGGCTCATTTAAAATGGACTGTGGCAAAGTGGAAAACTGTTCTGTGGTCAGACGAATCAAAATTTGAAGTTCTTTTTGGAAAACTGGGACGCCATGTCATCCGGACTAAAGAGGACAAGGACAACCCAAGTTGTTATCAGCGCTCAGTTCAGAAGCCTGCATCTCTGATGGTATGGGGTTGCATGAGTGCGTGTGGCATGGGCAGCTTACACATCTGGAAAGGCACCATCAATGCTGAAAGGTATATCCAAGTTCTAGAACAACATATGCTCCCATCCAGACGTCGTCTCTTTCAGGGAAGACCTTGCATTTTCCAACATGACAATGCCAGACCACATACTGCATCAATTACAACATCATGGCTGCGTAGAAGAAGGATCCGGGTACTGAAATGGCCAGCCTGCCATTTGTACAGTGTCCCAACTTTTTTGGAATTGGGTTTGTATAGTAAGTACATGTAGTAGCTTGTAACTATATCACCTTAAAATAAAGTGTTATCCATGTCTCGATCTACATTTTTGCAATACTCCAAAAACTTACCTATACATACAAATTCACTGCAGTTTCCAGCCGAAATGAACTCTACACTGTAAAAAAAAAAGTTGCTGCCTTAAATTAAGTACAATCAACTTGGATGTTTAAGTCATTTCAACTTAAATTACATTAAACTTAAAAAATGAGTTGAATCTTATAAAAAAGTTGAAAATTGCTTATTTTGACGAGTTAAAGCAATGTAAAAACATGTTGTCATAACTTATTGATCATATACAACAACTTTTATTTCAATTTCACACAAATTATGATTACAGGGGCAGATTATCGATTAATAAAAGACTTATTTTATAGTTTCTTGCCCAATACTAAGTTTAGACCTCAAAATGCTTTTACTATAGTGCATTATTTGTAAACTAATAAATTTTGATGTTTACATCATATAATCGCACCGTATGTATGGCTTTTCTGAAATAGTAAACTTGCTCAGTAGCTCACCTGATACAACACTGCACTTGTGTTGCAGAGCGAATCACAATAAAAGAGTTCAAAGACTTGTAGAAGCAAGCTAAAATGGCATGGTTGCTTCAGTAATTTGTTTTTTAGTGCTATCAAATCGATTAATCGCATCCAAAATAAAAGTTTGTGTTTACATGTTATATGTGTGTGTACTGTGTATAATTATTATGTATATTTGAATACACACACATGCATGTATATATTTACGAAAAAAAGTTATATTTACATATAAAATATTTATATATATTTATATTTATATATTTATATATATATCAATTATATACAGTAAGTATATATACAGTATATACATGCAAATATGTCTTAAATATATACATGAATGAGTGTGTATTTATATACATAATAATTATACACAGTACACACATTTTATTTTGGATGTGATTAATCGCGATTAATCGATTTGACAGTGCTAGTGTTTTTATCAAATTTTTGCTTTTGTTAACACTATTGGCTAGGTTATGGTAGGGTTTAGCATATGTGGTACATTATTTTCAAACACAATAGAACCTTAACCTTTTAGCGGCCCTCACCGGACATTTCACTACCAAACAGCCACAATATGTAGAAATGTCACCACATGCACATTTTTTTTTTTTTTTTACAATGAGCCTGGGTTGTTAACAACATTTTGTTAGCAAAGAAAGCATGAGAAAAGAACAGATAGTGATACGTTTAAAGTGGAAAAAGTGCAACTACAAAATATCCACAAAGAGAAAAACAGAAGGAAAAAGAAAAAATATCACTTCACAGAAAGAACAAAGAGAGAGCAGAAGGGAAGAAAGAGGAATGTAAACAGCTCAAGAGTAAAACAGGTGATGGATCCAGGCAAAGGGGAGAGGGAAGTCACAGTGTGGCCTTCCCAAAAAGATGCCACCTGGCAGGGGCCTGGCCTCGGATGCTTTGCCTGCAGCCAATGACAGAGTCCCACAAGAGGGGCGTAGAGCACATGCCTCTTCAATTAGAGCACTCCATGAGGGAGGAGAATGCGAGGGAGAGGGAAAGGATTCATAGTAGCTAAGGAAAGATTTGTGTTTTGTCAGATGAGCGGTATAAGAAAAGCGTTGATGAAAAGGGAGGAAACAAATGAAAAAACTGGAAGAGTCAGACGAGGGCTGTAGGTTTATATGACGAGGGTTAACATGTCATTAAACAAAAGTCTGCAGAAAATGGTATTACAGCTTCCCTGGTTATGGTATAAGGCTTGGAATTGAGAACCGGTTCTTCTGCAGCCTTCACGTGCTATCGGAATTATCGTAAATTAGTTTCCTAGTTAAAAAATTGGACATGAACCCCCTCTCAAGTCAAAATTTAGCTCATAATCACGACTTCAGAAGTCGGAAGTAGGAAATTTCCGACAGCACGTGTCGTGAAGGCAGCATTATTCACAACCAATTATGCATTTACATAAAAAATTTTTACAAAATTAGCAGACCCTTAGAGGAATTTTTATATAAAACAAACAATTCTAAATTTAAATTTGATGAGCACTGATAAATGCACACCTGTGACCGCACAGTTAATATATTAAATGCAACATGTTGTTTGGCAACCGTAAACAGCCTGCAGCTAGTCTAATGAATTATATTACTTGGCAGAAGAATTACTTAAATGACTAATATTAATACATTTCATGATTTATTGTTTTTCCCCCCATTTTATAAAAAGCAATAAGCCACCCAAGGCTGTAATTAGTGAGTTAAAAACACAGGGAACAAGTTTCTGAGCTTTCAAGCAAGCGGAATGAAATAGAGTTCTTAAATTTTTACAAGTTGTATGCATTTCTACTAGGTCTGGGCGATATATTGACATATATCTAATATATGTCACTCTCTAACATATACAATATTTTTCTCTCTAACAATGAGATAGAATAATTAAAATGATTCCTGAAGGATCATGTGACACTGAAGACTGGAGTAATAATTTCTGAAAATTCAGCTTTGCCATCACAGAAATAAATTACATTTTAAAATATATTAAAATAGAATAGTGTTACATGTATGGTCTGTCTCCTATGTTTCACTGTGTTTTTGGTTCAGTCCTGTGACCTAGTTTTCCTGAGTTGTCATCATTAGTCATCCAGTTCATCCAAAGGTAATGCTATTAAAGTTTGTTTCCTTGATATATTCCTCGTCGTGCGGTTTCTACATTACCATGTTACGTGACAGAAAGACGAACCTAAACCGATCAGCATGGATTCTCCTGCTGTGCTGCTGCTTTGCTTGGAGCAGGAGCAGAAGAGCCTCGAGGCCCACACATGTGGATTCCTCTATCTGGCGAGCCTCACGCACTATCCAGACCGCTCCCTGTGCTCTTTTTATTTGGCCAGTTTGAACGAGCACACAAAGGCTCACTTGCCTGGTGTGGGTGCTCGAGGACCATTCACCGAGTTCGTTGAGTGGGTGTTGGTGAACTGCGGTTAAGCCTACACCATCGGCCCCGCTGAGGATGACATTGTCACCAGCCCCACTCCGAACACACCGCCAGAGACCAGTCATCCACCAACAGCGAGCGACTGCACGGAGACACTAGTGCCCACCAGACGAGCCTGAACCAGAGAAGAGATCGGAAGGAGTCATCGCCCCAGAGCCTGTACCACAAACAGAGTCTGACTAGGTGCGTGAGCTGGCAACATCGTGCATCGCAGAGGGAGTATTAGTGGAGTTCGAAGGTATGGAGGATAGCCCTGTACACTCCCGCCGCTGTGTGTGAGCTTGATATGGCCTCTGGAGGATATTTAGAGGATCTGATAGACATTTTCCAGGAGGATCTTATTGACTGGTTTGGAGATATACCCAATATAGCCAATGTCCCTGTATCTCCAGCGTTCCCTGTGTCTTCTGAATGCCCACCTAGCCTCCCTCTCTCAAACAGCCAGTTCCTCTGCCCTGCCTCAGCTGGTATCCTTCAGCCCCTCTGCATCTCCTACACCTTGTCTGTATCTGCCTCAGCTCTTCAGGCCACCAGCTCCACCCAGCCCAGTGGATCCCCTGTCTCCCAGCCTCTGTGCCCATCGCTCCACCTTGTCTCCTCCCTCCCTCGTCTCCACCAGAAACCATCGGCCATACGGCTTCACCAGACTCCCTCGTTACTTCGGCTCCGCTTCGGTCAGACGTCGACCTGCTTGCACCTTCAGCTCCGTCTGGCTCCACCTTCCCCTGGCTCTGCCTTCATCCTCGGTTCCACCAGGTCCACCTCTGTCCTCTGGTTCACCGGTTCCACCTCGGACACTTGTCACCACGGCTTGTCCTCGGTCTCCAGTACCATTGTTTTCGCGTGGGCTCATTGGCCTGTCATCTCCACCTGGGTCTCCATCACCTGTGGCGGCATATCTGTCGGTCGTCCCCAGGGTGTCGTTCATCAAGGCTACACTTGGGCTCCTCCCATCTTCAACTTCACCCTGGGGCCTCGTCCTGGCTAGCCTTTGGCTCTACATCTGGCTCCTCCTGATCCTGGCTCCTCACTGGCTCCTCCCACCTTCCATGGACTGTTTTTGCCCTGGATTTTTCCTTTGTTCTATGCCCAACTCCAACCCCGCCCTCCCTCCTCAGTTGGTCTATTTACGGTGCGAGGACGTGCCTTCCTGGGAGGGGGCGAACTGTTACATGTATGGTCTGTCTCCTGTGTTTCATTGTGTTTTTGGTTCAGTCCTGTGACCTAGTTTTCCTGAGTTGTCATCATTAGTCATCCAGTTCACCTGTTGTCCCTTAATTATCTAATTAGCTCCCTTTGTTTGATCTGTCTACTTAAATTCTGAGTTTTCTGCCACTCGATGTCTGTCTTCGTCAATGTATCTGCTGTGTAAGTGTCTTCTAGTGGTTATCTCCTGAGTTTATGCTATTAAAATTTGTTTCCTTGACATATTCCTCGTCGTGCGATTTCTACATTACCACGTTACGTGACATAGTTATTTAAAATTATAATATGTCACAATATTACTGTTTTACTGATTTTTGATCAAATAAATGTAGCAAAAAGAGTTTTTTTTCCCCCAAAACATTATAAAATCTTTTGAAGGGTAGCGCATATCATCACAATATCTTTTATATAAATATCACACAAAAAAGTTACTCACCCTCATCTCATGTCATACCGAATCTGTATAGAACATTACATATATATATATATACACACATATAAATTTTGAAAAAAAATTTGTCCATACAATGAAATTCAATAAGGTTCAAAAACAGTTGAAACATTCTTCAAAATGTTGTGTAGGGTTAGGGTAACTATAGATATAGTCTCTGAATGGTGTGTCTGAATCAGGGTCCACATTATGGTGGTCTTCCATCCTTTGCAGAGAGAACATTAACGCTCACTTACTGCAGGCCCCTTAAAGAGCTATTAAAGACCTCTTCACTACCGCGAGAGAAACTGAAGTGTGTGTGTGCCGCAAATGTATTCATTCATGAGCGTCTGACCGCGGCCCACTGAGGCATGCATAATTAATAAGAAAAGGGAGATAAAAGCAGAGTGAAGTTATTTTTTTTCTTATTGATGTAAATGTGTGCGCTGCCTATCAGCATGTATGCCTGTGCCGTCTGAGCCTGTGTGTATGTGCATGTGTGTTTATGTGTGGGAGATAAGTCAGTAGTGTTCCTCACAGTTATTGCCATTCTAAAGTAAGACAGGGCAAATAGACGGCAAATGTAGGCCAACTCTCTCCTGCTGGCCACTAAATAATTATCACATATTACACATCCAAGCCCCGCAGCTTCATATTGCACATGAAATACAGATAAACACTGCTCTAGACTGTTCCTGAGAGAGAGAGAGAGAGAGAGAGAGAGAGAGAGAGAGAGAGAGAGAGAGAGTCAGGAAATGTAATTTAAAGAGTAGACATGTAACTGAAAGATTGGAAAATGAGAAGAAATGAGAGATACGATGTGTGCGTGTGTGTGTGAGATCAGAGGGACACTAAACTCATCTGCTTCTTCCGCCAATCCCCATGGGTGATCAGCTATGCAATGACCAAATCTAATGCATAACATACTGTCTCCAATCTACACGTCACACAATGCACGAGAGTGAAAGATGAAGGGCTTTTATCCAACTGAATGTAAATTAAATGAGAATACACAAAGGCAACCTTGAAAACTGAGGGACATTTCATGTGAGCTTTCAAATCCTTCTCTTTCCTCGAGGAAAGAAAAAAACAGCTGAGAGGGGAAATTTAAATTCATTTCATTTTCTTCCTTTTTATCATTTCTTTTTTTAAATAATTCTATACAAATCTCGCTGCCTGAAAAAGTTGTGGCTTTGTGGTTGAGCAACAATGGATCGTTTCCTCACGTTTCCTCACGTTTCCAAAGCCGTTTCATCCATTTGTCCGTTTTTCAAAAAAGCATTTTATTAAGCGTTTATTAATCTTTACTGTTCAGAAGGAATAGATGAGGAATATCAGACATCATTTTTCCTAAACGAGAAACCGTCAAACTTCAAAAGGCACCATTAGGGAAAAGAGACCAAAGGGATACAGCTTAGTAAGAGGTTGAGTAGGAAAAATATTGGACAAAAGTGTGTAATCTAACACTTTAAACACTAAATAGACATTGCTGTTATAAATGAATTAAAGTGACGTAACTGACAGGATGTGTCCACTGCACAATCTGAGTTACAGTGCTTCACAAATTTGCTATGTGTGTTTGGTTCAGGGTTTGCCTACATTGTGGGAACCAAAGTCCCTACAAGGACAGTAAAAGCTAAAATCATCTACACTGTGGAGACCAGAAAAAGAGGACAACCACTTAAATAACAATGAACAATGCAACCCAGGCTAATTTGAAAAACACACCTGTGGCAACATTTCTGCAAAATAATATTGCTTCTTGCACATTTCGCAGCAAAATTTTCAAAGTGAAATATCCAGTTCGCTGCATTAAAAGTGCATTCAGTTTTATCCAAAACCAATAAATGTGGCAACATTTTATTACATTGGTTCTTTTATGTATCGTGGCAGCGAAGAAATGAAATGCCCATTGAGTGGCGCTAAAAGGTCAATGAAATAACACACATACAGTACACTAAACCTTATCCTAAACCTAAACCTACCCGAACATAAAAATGCAAACATGCCATTTTAGCTTGCTTCGACAAGTCTTTATCGTGACTTCATGGGACTCGTACTTGAGCATTCCGCACTGAAAATGCAATGCTGTACCAAGTGAGCTACTGAGCAAGTTCACTACATCAGTAAAGACTTTTTGGTAAGAAAGGGCCTTTACATTTGCCAAAATATAACTTTTATTTATTTATTTATTTTTCAAAAAAACCAAAAACAAACAAGCAAGCCCAGTACAGGTAGGAAAAAAGTAGCATACTTTCCATAAAAAGTAACCAAGTAAAGCAATTAGTTACTTTTTTAGGGAGTAACGCAATATTGTAATACATTATTTTACTAGTAACTTTCCCCAACATTGGTTATATGATAATGTATATGTGAGAAAATGTGTTAGTTTACAAATCATGCATCATATCTTGTTACTCGCCAAGTTCCACATTTACAAATCTAAATGCTCTCTTTCTTGTTTTTATGAAAGAACTTGAAAAATACCTAATTTGTTAAAAAAAAAATACCAATAAATTGTCTGAGAACAAAAAAGCCTTAAAAACGTGCCAAAAATGTTTGTAATTCTTTTCCTTTTTTCAGTGTCATGTAATTAAAAAAAAATTGTCAATAAATTCAAATTATATTATGCCCCCCCCAGTTTTTAGTTGTTGATTGTTATTACATGTGTTCTGTTTTGATCATCCATAATTTGTTCATTTCCGCTGGAAACTGCAGTGAATTGTATGCAAAAAGTGAGATAAACCGCATACAAAAAAAATAAAAAAATAAAAAAATTTGTATAAACATTTTCTATATATTATTTAATTAACATTGAATTATAAATATGGGCTATAGGCTCAAAGTCTTTACATAAAAATAGGGTTGTCCGTTTAACACATTAATTTTGTAAAATGAATATAAAAATATATACAAAAAAATATTTAGGACATTCAAATGATTAATGTGTTTTTAAGCCGTGTAATTAAACAAACAACATATTGACTTCTAAAATGACTTTTTGCCTATTCATCTGCCAAAATAATGTAATATCTTTTCAATATTAATTATCATTAATAATTGTTTTCTTAGCAAATATTGATACATGTGATTAATTATATATTGATCATTGATCAAATTAATCATAATTAATGTAATTAAATAGATTAAAAGTTTTAATCCATTGACAGGCCTAATAAAGACAATAGAAGTGTGGCATTTCTTCGTTTAGAGAGCTAAGAATAAGTGTGCGTATGTGAGTGAAAGTGTAGTTATGCTACAGTCCCAGTCCCTCCCTATGAAAGCTACAGACAGAGACAGATCACTAGTGACCTCCATCACAGCTACTGACCCAATCACTCTGAGCAGAGAAAAAGAACGAGAGCGAGAGAGAGATTGAATATGGGGAGGGGCGATCTAGCATGTCTGAGTGTCTTTTCTTGACCCCCTACCTCATCTCCAGCTGTACATCACAGATTGCATCTGCTTAGGGGGCTTTCTACACACGCTCAGAACGGTGACTTCCCACATGATTTACCGTTTCCATATCATACACACCTGTGCTAGGTAACTCATTAGTTGTGCCCTATCTCTTGTGTAGATTCATTGTCTGAGTTATCCCCCTCACCGGCCAACAACGAATGGATAACACGGCACAGCTGGCCTTGATGAGATGTCCTGCGCATTAGAATAATAGAAAAGAAGAGAAATGAATGAGAAAAGGGACAAGGATGGGGCAAAGAATGAACTGGTGCAGATGTGCAGTTCAAGTCCATGTGTGTGGACGACACTTCAGAGGCCAAGGTCCGCTGGGAAAGCAGTGCGTGTGTGTTTGTCCTTATTAGTGCACAGCAGATGTGTAATAGTAGGGAGCACAAAGCAAGCGGAGAAAAAAAGTCCCAGCCAGCCTGTCATTATATTCCAGTATATATCTCTCTCTCTCTCTCTATCTCTATCTATCTCTCTCTCTCGCTCTCTCTCTCTCTCTCTCTCTCGAAATTATTATGCTAACAGTTGTGGCCAATACACTGTGGCCTCTTTAACCTCAACAACACATCTTCCAGTGTCTATTTGAATCAACATCAACAACAGCTATTTTAGTGGAAACTCTGTTAGGGGATCTTACCCCTTTCATAATTTCCTTTACATACAGTTTCTGTAATAAATAACTAATGAATGTAATATACAGTGGGGTCAAAAGTTCAGAGAACACTATATAGTATATAACTACACACACAGGTCTACTTTAGGGTTAGGGTAGGATTAGGGTGGAAACTCTGTAGTTCCATGTAATTCTGCATAATTTACTGTTATTAGTATGGTACATACATGTAATATATGTAACAAGGACACTGTAAAATAAAGTGTTACCAAACTTTCTCTTTATTACCAGGTTTAAATTAGATGTTTAACTCTTTCCCAGCCAGCGGTTTTTTTTTTTTTTTTTTTTTAAGTTGCCAGCCACCTCCAGCATTTTTGATCATTTTCACAAAATTTTCATGGCATGTTGTATGAATATCTGAACATGCAATATATCAAAAGAACAGACCCTCTGCTTTTAAATGAAGAAAAAAAAAAAAAAAATTTATTCTAGCTTAATGCATTCTTTTTTAAATCAACACTTCAATATGGGTAAGTTTCATTAAAAAAGCAACATTTTGAGCAAAAAGCTGAGAAAAACACGTTTTTGTCAAGGACTACATCCAGATCGGATTCAGAACAATGATCAAAACACAGATGGAGTAGATTGAGTCCATCAACACCCCCAAAGCTTCACAGTCCTATAGCTTGTCCTGGGTCGACATTTCATTCAGTAACATTAGGCAGTTTTGATTAACATGCCGTTTAATGCTGATGGTCGCATTATTTTACGTATGCATATGCTTACATATGCTACCACTTGTTTCTGCTTCTTCTTCACATGTCTTTTGATTAGGAGATTCAGTACTCTTTCAGAAGACGTGTCATAGCGCCCCCTACCGTATAACAGTGAAAACACAGAAAGCCGGAAATCTAATCCCAGATGTGGTCTCAGACTTTTGGACCCCAGGGTAAATACATTTCAATCAAAAGTTAAAAATAGTTCTATAAACTGCAGCAGTATTGTAAAATTTAGTGCAGTAATGACACACTGAAATGAATTGCCCATTTGGTCTAATTTGCTAAACTTTCCTGCAGCTTTTCATTCACGGAAAATGTGTTTTAATCAGTCCCCAGCATTAAATGCAACAGAGAGAGATCCTCAGAGTTTCTTTTGGTTTGAGATAAGAATTAGATAAACCATGCAAGAAAAAGGCCACATCATCATCATCATCACCATCATCATCTCAGCTGGATTCTGCTGTAATGTAACTGTTTCTAAGCCACAGCCTTAAGGGTACAGCACAAGCTGTAATAGAAATTGTGGAAAATAACAGCAACAACAAAAAAGCAAACAGTTTGACTCAAACTGAAAACTGAAAATCAATTTTAATTAAATAAATAGGTCGACATAGCAGTTCTTTGGAACAGGGTTAAAGCAGGACCTGGGCCTCCCCGCAGAGCCATACATACACACAATGTTGTAATTGATCATAGTTAAAGGGCACAGCAGGCATTCTTCTGTGTCCAAGCCACACTGGACAAATGAAACACGTGTTTTTCTTTCTGTTGTGCGTGTACGTGCACAACTGATGACATGGTGAAAGCAATGATAGCTGCAAATGAAACTAATACTGCATACTTCTGGCCTGTTAAGGGCTGTCAAACTTTTACACTCTACTAATAATGCATTGCAAGCAATCATCACTTAATGAGTCACTGTCATTAAGCTATTCTGCCTAATAATCAAACATTAGAGTTATGGTGCAGTCACACTAGGCTTTGAGCATGCAAAATTACATCAGACACCACAACATATACAGGCAAAAGGCATATTATGTCACACTAAAGGGTTTCTGTTTTTAATAAGTAAATACTTAGGACGTATTATTTCAAAATACACAAACCATGCAGTTTTTTGTTTGAGCCTAGAGGTCAATCTGAACTTATATATTTTGTTGGTCAAATGTCTTTTCATCAACATAAACACCTTAAAAAGAGCAGATTTCATACATTATAAATCTTATACACCTGCAGAATGTTAATCTAACATTAGGCAAGGGACATTTTAACAACGTACTGCTGAAATTACATTATATTAATGAAAATAAAGGTGGTGCATTTAATTAATTTACAGTATTTCAGCATAAAAATGGCATTAATGAATTTTAGTTTTTTCATGATAACTAACAATACCTGTAGGCGCTAATTATTACTTTGGCACTGTGTTGAAGGCTTAGCATTCTCTTGGGGTCAGGGAAAGATGCAATACAAGAGAAAATTAAACATCTTTGCAGGTGAAATTTAAACAATAGGATTTTACCCAGTGACAAAGAATACAGAAAGCATTTCACATTATCGTACTGTGTTCTGCCGGAGCAATTAAAATATGTCCACACTGTTAAATATGATGTCAGCCTGAGTGAGGCAGCAATTACTTAATAAGCCCTATCTAGAGTATGAGGGCTTTACTAAATGAGGTCTTAATATAATCAAAAAAAATTCACATGATGTAAATGAGTGTGTAAATTAACCTCATACTCACAAGTTTACAATAATTAAGATGTTTAATGTTTTTGAAATAATCTTCTTATGCTGCAAAAATACAGTTTTTAAAATAATATTACAACTTGAAATAACTGTTTCTATTTTAATATATTTTAAAATATATTCCTGTAATGGCAAAACTTTTTTTTCAGCATTAATACTCCAGTCTTCAGTGTCACGATCCTTCAGAAATCATTCTAATATGCTGATTATGTGCTAAAGAAACATTTCTTCTTATTATTAATGTTGAAAACAGATGTTTGGTGTAAGAAAAAAAAAGAAATCAATACTTTTATTCAGCAATGATCCATTCAATTAATCAAAAGTGGCAGTAAAGACATTTATAATGTTACAAAAGAGTTTTATTTAAAATATATTCTGTTCTTTTGAACTTTCTAGTCTTCAAAGAATCCTGAAAAAAAAATTATCTTGGTTTCCACAAAAATATTAAGCAGCAAAAACTGTTTTCAGCATTGATAGTAATAAAAACCATTATTAATAACCACGCACCAATAATAACTGAGCACCAAATCAGAATATTAGAATGATGTCTGAAGGATCATGTGACACTGAAGACTAGAGTAATGATGCTGAAAATTCAGCTTTACCATCACAGGAATAAATTATATTTTACAAATATCTTAAAATAGAAAATTAAATTCTAATAATATTCAAAACCTTTGATTTGTAGTGCGTGTACACACACAAAATGTACTAGTACTACAAATATAAGTAGTCATGAAAGCAAATTACAGTATATTGCAGTATAATACAATATCACCACAGTACTTTTTTTGAGGATAAAATGCATTAATAGCAGTAATTCCTTTCAGACTTCCTATCCATTGACTGTCGTAGTATTCTCAGAATAAGATTTAAAGGAGTTAAAATAGTTGAGAACCCATGGTGTGAATCATATTTCTCATGGGTAAGGATTAATCAGTTTTAGAAGCCTGGAAATGGACCGGAAAATCATGCTAAATTAGACATCACTTTCTGTATCAGGCTATATCATGCGCCGGTGCAGGTGCCATTAAAAGCCACCTTTGTTCTGGAGCTCAGATTGTATGATTGTCTATGTATGTTGCAATTGTGTGCGTTTGTGCATTAGTAACAAACTGTGAGGGACATGGATCAGCATCCTGCTCCACATGCCTCTCTGCAGTGCTTCAGTTTCACTTACTTTCCTGCTTTACCGTCACAGTTCCCTCACCGCAGTTCTGCTTCCTTTGTCACCAAGTGAGCCGTTGCACCTCTCTCTCCTCACTTCCCTTTCTAATCACCTCTCTTAAGGACACTTCCACCAGCTTACCGCACTCAATCTCCACCTCCACTGCATTACAGAAACCAGCTTTTAAGGGTGTCTTGGAAATATCTGGGTTTGAATGGAGGAGAAAGTATGTGTATTGAAGTGTGTATTTGTATGTTTTTTTATATTTTATATACATAACCATTCAAATGTTTGGGATCAGTAAGTTTAGTTGTTGTCGTTTTGTTCTTTTTTGTGAAAGAAATCAATACTTTTATTCTGCAAGTACACATTAAACTGAAAGTGACAATAAAACATTAACATTAAAGTTAATGTTGTTCTTTCAAACTGTACATTCATCAATCCTGAAAAAAGATCACTTTCCAAAAAAATAGTAAGCAGCACAACTGTTTTCAACATTGATAATAAGAAGAAATGTTTCTTAAACACCAAATCAGCATATTAGACACTGAAGACTGGAGTTTAATGGCTGCTGACAATTCAGCTTTGCCATCACAGGAATAAATTACATTTTAAAATAGAAATCAGTTATTTTAAAATGCTAAAATATTTCACAATATTACTGTTTTGACTGTATTTTAGTTCAAATAAATGCAGCCTTGGCGAGCCTTCTCTCAAAAAACATAAAAAGATTTACAGATACATTAGATTACATTAAAAAAAGATATTACAACAGAATAGTGTATGTAATAAAACTAATTTATTATTGACCTACAGACTAGCCAAAAACATTTTTTATATATTTATTAAATATATGATATAAATATATGCTGTATGAAACATGTAATAAACGTGTTCCCTTTTTTTCCCTTTTTTTAATCATTAATTAATTCTTGTGTTAAATAATTAATTAATAATATTAAAAAAAAGGGAACAAATGGTGGTCATTTGGCAAATCCAAAACTCTCAAAATGCTCTATATATATTGTGTGTGTGTGTTCATGTTTTTCTATCCCAGTGGGGACTCATGGGGACTCTGTGTCACTGTGGGGACCTAAATTGAGGTCCCCATGAGAAAACAAACTTATAAATCATACAGAATGAGTTTTTCTTTTGAAAATGTAAAAATGCAGAAAGTTTTCTGTGATGGGTAGGTTTAGGGGTAGGGTTAGTGTAAGGGATAGAATATACAGTTTGTACAGTATAAAAACCATTACGTCTATGGAGAGTCCCCTCAAAGATAGCGAACTAGACGTGTGTGTGTGTGTGTGTGTTTCTGTGTGTGTGTGTGTGTGTGTGTGTGTGTGTGTGTGTGTGTGTGTGTGTGTGTGTGTTTCTGTGTGTTTTGAAGCCTGATGAATGAAGACAGGATTGGCAGAGTGGAGATTGTTTTGTTACACACTGTCCCTCTCATTCCTTTGATTAATACAGAGGCCAGGCAGCCACAGAACAAGGGATGAAGGAAGTATAAAGAAAGAGAGGGATAGTGTACACTGACACCAGCACTCTTGTTGAGCAACACAGTGGGTTTGCAAGCAGTGCATAAAAAGTCTCCTGTGTAAACTGAACACACACTGAGATGTAGCCTACTGTAACAATACACTGGCATTTCCATCCACACAGACTCGTGCAGGTGCACATACACCACACACACAAAGACATGCGGCCACACATATAAAGAAGAACTCCCTCAGAGCGCAAAGACAGATTCATCAGGAGAGCAACAGAGAAAGGAGGCATGAGCGAAAAGCAATTAAAAAGAAAACTCCTCCACGGCCCCACCTGTTTCACATCAGACAGCCCACTCGCTCACTCCCCATACCCTGGGACGCTTGTTTTCCCTGAGGAGAGGAGCCCGATTAGAGAAATGCCACCACAGTTTATTAGTACTGACTTCAGCATTCGCTCTTAGCTACACAGATCATCTTCCTTATAATTAAGAAAAAATCCAACAGATGTTTTTGAAAGAAGTCTCTTATGCTCACTAAGGCTGCTTTTATTTGATCAAAAAATATAATTTTGTGAAATACTATTACAATTTAAATAACTGTTTTCTATTTTAATATATATTAAAATGTAATTTATTCATGTGATGGTAAAGCTGAATTTCCAGCAGTCATTAGTCCAAATACAGTAAAAAAAAAAAAAAAAAAAAAAAAAAAAAAAATACTGTGAAATATCATTACAATTTAAAAGATGTTTTTGATTTTACTATATGTTAAAATATATATTTTTTTTCCTATGATGGTAAATCTGTATTTTCAGCAGCCATTACTCCAGTTTTTAGTGTCACATGATGCTTCAGAAATAATTCTAATATGCTGATTTGGTGCCCAGGAAGAATTTCTTATTATTATCAATGTTGAAAACAGCTGTGCTGCTAAATTATTATTAAATGTAATTAAGATTTTAAAACAAGTTTAAAAAAGAAGAGGTGCCTTCGTATGTATGAATTGCATTAATAATGTATTTTTAAATAAATAAAAAGTGTCATGCCAAAGATTGCTTTTATTTAAAATCGCTTCTGATGGGCATTAGTGTCAAATATTGGCAAAGCAATAAGCATTCAATTCATCCGTGATTGCTTTCATTGCTTTCACTTCCTCTGACTAAACTACCATCATATTAGAATGATTTACATGACACAAAACTATGAAATGCAGCCAGTTCAATTAACAGCCTCTTTCTCGCCCCCTTTTTCTCTGAAGCAACTCCATCTGGTGACCTGATCATAAAAGCAAAAATGAATTCAAAAGAGCCCTCCTCCACAGATATAGCCATAATGCTTTTACTAACATCCACATTTGAAATGACACAATGCTTATGCAGCACTTGTTTTCCATCTCAACATCCATCAAAGCATCAAAGCATCCCTCTATTGTTACCTGCCCACCACAATACAGCGACAAGGACTTCCACTGGCGAAGTGGAAACAAAGAAATCCCATTTCTAGCTCGGAAATGTGCGGGAATGCAGTCCAAATAAACATCTTATGACAACAATGATGTAAACCCAAACATATTACTCTGGAAATGGATTTAGAAAATTCACAGTTTGGATGGTCAGACAGACGGCCGCTTCTGAACACAGACAAATAAATGGTGAAATAAATGGTGGAGATGGGGCAGATAACATTTTATGGCTTGATAAAGGCAAGCTAATCCTTTTTTTTACCCTAGGATTCACTCCATTCCAACAGCTAAAGGATGAAAACTGGAAAATATGCTCATCTTTACCGGGAATTTGGGGGGTAGAAAATGTTCCTGACATTATTGTTCATAGGCCAAGACTCGATTCTATATGGTTAATGCAGTGAACAACTGACCTGTATTTTGAGCATAAATGAATTATAATTAAATCATCAAGTTAACAATCATACTGAAAAATATTCTGCCACATTAAAAGAGAGAAGGATTACTAATTGGTCACAGTTGTGTGGTTAAACTGCAAAGACTATGTAATTAATGACAGTTTCTCAGAGTAAACCTACATTAAAAATCGACCCCCAACCCTCCATCCTCAAATATTGTTATGTATTTCATTTTGTCAGTTTGATTGGAGCCCTTCTTTTTTTCAGGTGGCGTTTACCGCCTAGGGACATAAATCATTGGTTGGACAGCAAACAAAGAGGGCTCTCTCTCTCTCTCTCTCTCTCTCTCTCTCTCTCTCTCTCTCTCTCTCTACACTTATTTCAACCAAATGATTAATGGAACATAAAACACATTCATCATCACTAATGTCGTTTTCCTTAAGACACAATTTGTGCTGACCCAGTAAGTAAAAAAAGGAGAAAAAAAAGAGATGGTGAGACCACATCATCAGCCACACCTTCAAAGACAGAAATACAAAAAGCCATTCATGCATGTGCATGATATGTAGGGGGTATCCGTTTCATCCAGCCATTAAAGAGTTATTAGTCCTGGTAGACTATTGGTTGATCATCTCAACAATTTTCAGCATCCGTTGCAGAACTCATTACAACTGCACAGTGGGACATGCAGGTGTACGCTTGACATCTGGACATGCTTTGTTGCTTTGACAGAGTGGAGGGATGATCATTGCAGCCCAGAGTGTTTGTAAAATGTAAAACAGGCACAGGATTCACAGCTCCACTCTGTCTTTGTGTGTGCATGTGCATACTGTGGCATAGTTTCTACCTTTTCATTCTTTCTATGCCTCTCACAGGGCAGTTATAACTAGACTGTCAGGGGAAGGACTGCACTACCCATTAACCTCTGGCCTCATGCCCCCTGCTGCTGATGGAAGACATAACCTGCATTACAAGGGTCACTTCCAGCTGCTGACACCCACTGTGCACTGTGTCCAGTCTACCTCTCCGTGCTCTGGTCTGAACTCTCTAACAAAGAAGAACAGTGAGCCCACCTAGAGAGACAAAGATAGTTTCCAGCTCTCAAACAGCAGCTCCAAATGGAATGGAAAATTAACTAGATCAGTTTTCAAATCAACGTAAGAATAAAGACCAATCAAAATTGACTATGGAAATGTTATAATGACGGCATCACTATCTGCTACATTTTGAACGACGAGCATTGTATCATTGCAAATCAATAGTTTTCAAAATTTACAACCTATTGAAATGGATTCACAAAGTTTTGACATACTTCCTATTGAAACAGGAAGTCTAGGTGGGACATATTGAAGGGCCGTCCAACAGATTTGCTACTTGCAAGTCGGTTGTAGGTGGTATTAGGTGGAGGGTTGATTCTAGAGAACATTTGATTGGACAACAATCTCTGTAGTGTAAAGATGAATCATCTATTCTTTTGTTCCATTGTCCAAGAAGGGAAAGAATACATTTTAATGTGTATTTCCACTAAATTAAACTAGCATTTAAAATTAAACTATTAAATAAACTAACTTATACTACGGGGCTGTTGAATGCTTGATTCTGATTGGTTGACGAACGTTCTAAGGTGTGCAATTATTTTCAGGGAAACGCACAGCAAAAGTAGTTCAAGGCAGGTCTTGACCACAATACAGTTCCATATCATTTCGCCAAATGATTTCAGTTATTTCAAAAGGTCCTTACAGGCTACAACAGCAAAAGAACTAAAACCCACAACAACACTGACCAAGCAAATAAATATAGTAAACAATAGAATAAAAACCACAAATTATTTCCATGTTTTTTCTGCAAAATTACATTTAATTATGTACCAAAAGCAAATACTCTCATTCTCCCACTCTCTCTGCTCTCCCACTTAAACACACACACGCATACAGTACGCACACACACACACTCGCACAGAAACAGGTTGTCAGCGCTGCTCTGACGATTTTATCAGTAAAATAGTTTAGCAACGTAAAAGCTACATGATGAGGTGAGGTAATTCACATACACGCTCTCTCGCTCTCTCTCTATTGCTCTCTCTCTCTCTCTCTCTCTCTCTCTCTCTCTCTCTCTAATAACTGTGTTAATAACTGCATTAGTCTGCTATCAGTGGCTCAAGCCTCCGTTACTAGCTCTAAAATTACATTTTGGAATTAGCAACGGAGACTTGGGTTTAGATGCGTAAGAAATTAGTCCTACGCACAAGAGAAAACCTGACAAATGTCTTGAAAAACATAATCTGAACAATGTTTTGAGGTGTGGTAACCATAGTATAAGCGGAATAATTGGCTCCGGGCCGTTGAATTATTAGAAAAATAATGCACACCCGAGGTGGTAATGCGATCACGACGCGAAGCATAGTCAGTTATTTCTTACATATAGACAGCCTCAAAGTTAATGCATAAGCCACAAAACTAATATTTATTTTTAATCTTGAATATCATAAAAAGTATGCCGTTTACAAAAGCAAAAACAAATAAACTACCATTCAGAAGTTTTGAGTCAGTTTAATTTTATTCAGCAACCATTCAGTTGATATTTGTAATGTTACAAATATTTATTTTGCAAATACAGTAAATGCTGTTCTTTAGACTTTCTAAACCTGAAAAAGTACTGTGATCGCCAAAAAATATTAAGCAGCACATTTATAATAATAAGATATGTTTCTTGAGCACCAAATCAGCATATTAGAATGATTTCTGAAAGATCATGACACTGAAGACTGGAGTAATGATGCTGAAAATTCAGCTTTGCCATCACAGGAATGAATTATACTTTAACATATAGTAAAATCAAAAAAAGATAATTTAAACTGTAATGATATTTCACAATATTATTTTACTGTGACTGTATTTTTTTTTTTTTTAAAGACGTAAAAAATCTTATGACCCAACACTTTTTTTTTAATGGCAGTGTAGTAAATACTTAAGTTATCAACAAAACAAGAGTGCCTCTCATATGAGAGGCACTCATATAACCCAGTTATAGCTAAAGAAACAGTTTTGGAAGGGTCCTCATCTACTATTCAGTTGGTTTTCCCTCCCTTTGAAGGCAGAAGTTGAGTCGTAACATTAAGAATTCAGCCCATGAAAAACAAATGCAGCACGGGTGGAAGGGGGACGCAAGCTTTTTTTCAGCCTGAGATAAGAGCGCTCTGAGGTGGCAGCATTGCGTTGGGGGTTCAGACCTGTACATAAAACACAGCTGGACCTGATGTTCTCAGTTCACATAGCAGATGTGGATTGAAATTAGAGGTACTGTGAGATCTTTATGCAAACTAGGGGTTGTGCAAAGAGCGAGAAGAGGCAGACTCAACCTCTAGCCTCAGCAGGTGGATGGCCCCTGGGAGATCTCACCGTTTGAGTAAGAGGTGTCAACTTGCTTTGATTTTGTTGGAAATAATGAGCGGGAGATAAAAAGATGGGATGGAGCAAACAGATGAAAAGATTCTAAAGTGAGTGAGATGACAAAGTGCAAAACAGTGTGGCGAGAATAACTCACTCCCATACCAGATGGGACCGTCTGAGGCAAAAAAAAAAAAAAATTCTAACTTGACTGTAATCCAAACTAAGACCTAGATGTCCCATGATACTCCATTAATATTCCCTTATGCTTCAATGATAAATCAAAGAAAAAAAAAAAAAAAAACGAAAGCAGTAACTGTCTGTAGAGAAAGTCAATGCATGATAGGGCCTGAATATTTCAACATACTTTGACTTCAGTGTCATGAAACATTTAGGAACCAAATGACTTTTTTAGTTTCCAAATTATAAAACCACCTGATAAAGATGGTTGTTCAGACGTGTTTCAGTTTATTCGGTCCATTGAGAGCTTCTAAGCCTCACATTAGTCTATTGTTCACTGACTGCTTGTTAAAGGTACAGAGAGTAACAGTTAATTTTGGATCAAATATTACCAAAAAAAGTACTTATGGTTCACTGACGGAATCAGTTTTGAATTGATTCACTGAGTGACCTGATAACTCAAGAGCGATTTTGAGGCTGCTTCATGAATCTTTTTGACTGATTCAATAAAAAGAATTGGTTCATAAGAGTAATTTGTTCACAAACTGGACATCATGGCTCTCGTGTTCCTGCAGGAAACTTGATTGGTAATATGTGAGGAAACCACATTTGGATGTACAAAAGTTATCTGGATTTTCAATTGTTGCAAATGTTTTATTAAAAAAAAAAAAAAAAAAAAAATCACAATTTGAAAACCTTCAGAATCGCAGACAAGATTCTTACATGGCAGATGTTGTTTTTGAAGTGTTCTACTAGGACCAGTCTGTAATGATTGGGAGTACAATGTGTATCCTTCCAGTGCGGTGTGTGTCTGACTTTCCGACAGACAGAGAAATAAAGACTATGTGTGACTAAGTGATCATCTGTGATAAAAACAGAGAAAGGTTGTTGGCTATGTGTGGGGGACAGACTGTTTATGTAAGCCTGAATGTGTGTGTGCGTGTGTGTTTGTTCGCCAGTTCCACTCAACTGGGGTTGTGATCCAGGCATGGAGGGAGGCGCTGGCTGACAATACTTACAGGCCACTGCATCACGTCTTACATAAAACACTTAAGGCAGGGAGAATAAATACAGTGGGGAGAACAAGTATTTGGTACACTGCCGATTTTGCAGGTTTTCCTACTTACAAAGCATGTAGAGGTCTGTAATTTTTATCATAGGTACACTTCAACTGTGAGAGACGGAATCTAAAACAAAAATCCAGAAAATTACATTGTATGATTTTTAAATAATTAATTTGCATTTTATTGCATGACATAAGTATTTGATCACCTACCAACCAGTAAGAATTCCGGCTCTCACAGACCTGTTAGTTTTTCTTTAAGAAGCCCTCCTGTTCTCCACTCATTACCTGTATTAACTGCACCTGTTTGAACTCGTTACCTGTATAAAAGACACCTGTCCACACACTCAATCAAACAGACTCCAACCTCTCCACAATGGCCAAGACCAGAGAGCTATGTAAGGACATCAGGGATAAAATTGTAGACCTGCACAAGGCTGGGATGGGCTACAGGACAACAGGCAAGCAGCTTGGTGAGAAGGCAACAACTGTTGGCGCAATTATTAGAAAATGGAAGAAGTTCAAGATGACGGTCAATCTCCCTCGGTCTGGGGCACCATGCAAGATCTCACCTCGTGGGGCATCAATGATCATGAGGAAGGTGAGGGATCAGCCCAGAACTACACGGCAGGACCTGGTCAATGACCTGAAGAGAGCTGGGACCACAGTCTCAAAGAAAACCATTAGTAACACACTACGCCGTCATGGATTAAAATCCTGCAGCGCACGCAAGGTCCCCCTGCTCAAGCCAGCGCATGTCCAGGCCCGTCTGAAGTTTGCCAATGACCATCTGGATGATCTAGAGGAGGAATGGGAGAAGGTCATGTGGTCTGATGCGACAAAAATAGAGCTTTTTAGTCTAAACTCTACTCGCCGTGTTTGGAGGAAGAAGAAGGATGAGTACAACCCCAAGAACACCATCCCAACTGTGAAGCATGGAGGTGGAAACATCATTCTTTGGGGATGCTTTTCTGCAAAGGGGACAGGACGACTGCACCGTATTGAGGGGAGGATGGATGGGGCCATGTATAGCGAGATCTTGGCCAACAACCTCCTTCCCTCAGTAAGAGCATTGAAGATGGGTCGAAGATGGGTCGTGGCTGGGTCTTCTAGCATTTTTCTACATTTTAAAATAACTGCTTTCTTTTTTAATATTTAAAATGCCATTTATACCTGTGATGGCAAAGCTGAATTTTCAGCATCATTACTCCAGTATTCAGTGTCACATGATCCTGAACAAAAGTATTAATAAAAAATAAAAAACAATTACTGACACAAAACTTTTGCATGGAAGTGTATATCACTAATTATGTGCCATTAAGAGAAATTATTAATTTTGAGGAAAAGACAAAAAATTTAAAAATCATCACATTTATATAAATTTAAAATCTGTAAGAGAACAAAATATGTTTATACTACTCTTACATAAAACACTATAAAATATCTCCTTATATTCCAAGTTCACATCAAGTATATTCCAAGTCTAGTTAACTGCTTAAATTTATGTATTTTCTTACAGAAAGCTGCTTTAGTAGCATCAGAACACTTAAAATATGGTTGTAAGCAGGGCTTGACATTAACACCTGCCAAACGCGGGTGGATTTCAGCATTGGCGAGTAACGCAGTCACTCCTACTAGCCACTTTGGATTTCACATACAACAGGCCGATATACATTTTTCAATAGTAATCTTTTAAAAAGGCATCTGTAATTAAGTAATAATAATAAACTAAGTGCAATGTAGTGTTGTCAAAATATTGAATTTTCGATGCATATCAATACTGAAATAGCTGAAACACTTTCAATACTCATTTTCTACAGAATAGATGCACGATACCAGCTTCGCTTTCTCGCTCTCTCATCTCTCCGACAGAGCTGACACACAAACCTGCCTCCCCTCACTCACTCGTTTCATTTGTTCCGGATGAATATTGTTGCTGTTACAGGGCTTGAATTTCGCCGTGGGGTTGCACGTATTGCACATAATTTCACTCATTCCTGCAGATTTTGTGCTTACACCCAAAGTGTGCGCGGATAAAGCCGCATCTCAGTAAACAGTACTTTTTCGCTGCTTATTGCGCTTAAACAGTTAAATACACACAAAATAATGGCAAAATGCCGGTCTTGGCGAGTATTCACGTAAACATAGTCAGTTATGTTTTAAGTGAACGTAAACAGTTAAGAAGGAAAACGCATGTGTAACAGTATTGTGAATTCATGTGTTAGGTCTTAAGGTGACAGCAGCCTAATTTACCTGCTGCCAAATTATGAGATATTAAAAATATCTATATGGCAGTTTTACCCCATGGCATCAATGTTAAAATTGTGGCCAGTGAAAATGCTGAGTGGCTAGTAACTTTGGAAAACCACTAGCCACAGTGGCTGGTGAGCAAAAAGGTTATTGTCAAGCCCTAGTTGTATGTATACTTTTCTGGTAACTTTTTTATAATTTTGGAGCTTGACAGCCCCTTAATCCCTGTATGTTTTTGCTGTACGGAAAAGCATTGAAAGTCTCCTGCTATGAACAGGCTGAAAGGTAAAATTCAAAGCGGAAAGAATGAAAGCGACAGATGCTATCCAGACATCTTGAAAGACTAGTGCAAAACAAAGAATTACAAAAAGAACCTTTGAGACTCATGTGAAGCTAGGTAACCGAAAGTGTGTGCAGAGAAGGAGAAAACAACTGAAGACTAAAGGAAATAACTCAAGGTTTGAGAAAGAGCGGGACAGCTGAAGATCAGAGGGTGCAGGTGTCCTTGCCTGAGGGTGTAACTGTGCACTCCGCTGTGAGGGTACGTTAAGAGGAGAGCTGAACAGGTGCACGGTCCCATGTATCATTGGCACACACTGGCACAGGCCAAAGATGCAAAATACTGCCCCAGTGAGGCATGACCAACCGGGAATATTGAGAGAGAAAGAGAGACAACAAAGCAAAGCAAGGTAGTAGGGCACTGAGGCAAACAGATAACAGAGATACCTTGGAGCAGTAGCAGAAGAATCTCTCTCTTTATACTTTGGGACAAGGATAAACTTCCCTTTCTTTGTCCTTTTCTCCTTCCCAATGATTTCAAACGCACACTCGTGGATCATGCTTTGCTCCAGTAGACCTCTAATCCCTCTTCCTCCATCCCTCCCTCCCAAAGTCAGGGCAGAGGTGCAGGGCGACTGTGTTTGTGAATGTAATTAACCTTATCGGCACAGTGCAGCACCGACAAAGACCGTATGTAAGGATAAAGGATCGCCAGCATTGTTCTCGAGAGTTCAGCATGAATGGCACCTCAGTGGACAAGTGTGTTTGAATTCAGACACGTGTATGGGTGTTTCTTCAACTTACTCGATATTCGAGCCAAAAATGAATCACGTCATCATTTACTCATGTTATTCAAAACTTTAATTCTTCTGAAGAACATAAAACGATTTTTGAGAAATGTCTCAGTGTCCATACAATGTAAGTCAATGGGCTCCAATGCTGTTTGATTCCTAACATTAATCAACATTTCTTCTTTAGTGTTACGTAGAAGAAAAAAAAAAAAATTATACTATATATATATATATATATATATATATATATATATATATATATATATATATATATATATATATATATGGTAATCAAATCAACGAGTGAAATAAGCATAAACAATAACATTATTTACCTGCATAAGATTAATTATTTAAATCTATTTAATATTTCTTACACAAATTACGACTGTCAGCATTTCAAACTAACAATTTAGAAATTTTAATTTTAAAGTTAGCATAATGTACTTTCATTTTAAAATGTAATTTTATTATTATTTAATTGTAACACTTTACAATGAGGTCTCATTTGTTAACAGTTAACGTATTAACGAACAATGAACAATACATTTGTTAATGTATTTATTAATCTTTGTTAATGTTAGTTAATAAAAATACAGCTGTTCATTATTATTAGTTCATGTTAGTTCACAGTGCATTGACTAATGTTAACAAATACAACTTTTGATTTTAATAATGTATGAGTAAATGTTGAGATTAACATTAACTAAGATTAACAAATGCTGTAAAAGTATTATTCGTTTTTAGTTTGTTAACTAAAGTAGTTAACTAATGTTAAAGGTGCTGTATGTAAGAATGACAGCTAGTGGTTGAAATGGGTACTGCAGTCTAAATTCTAAATATTGTTTCCCCCGCTGTGTTTTCCACCAACTGGTAACCTGTGGTGTTGAAATACTATTGGGTAAACTGGCAACGTGCGGTATCGCACAGACCAAAACAAAAACGGACATTCCGACACGGAACGAACATTTCAAAGTAAAAAAACTAAAAGTAAAAATTGTTTTTCAGAGAAACGAGTATGTGAACTTAATATGTTTGCAGATATTTAGGAAACATGCTATGGTATTTTTATGCTTTAGTACAGTCAAAAACTTACATACAGCACCTTTAAGTAATGAAACCTTATTGTAACATTTTACTTTAATTGTTAGTATTTAATATACATAAAATGCTAGCTATGAAATTAGCATTTGCAAAACAAACTTAAGAGTTGGTTATTTTATAATCTTTTCCATCACAGAATACTAAACAATACATCATTTGAGATGGCACTGGGTGAAAAATGACATTCAGGGGGGAAAAAATTCTTCCACAGGGCCCATAGCTGAAAAAGCAGCCTTACAGTATGTGTGTATATGCTTTGCAAAGTGCACGCCGCAAATTGGATTGAAATGGAGGCCACAACCTCTTCCCATGGGAAACATCTGTCTATGTGAATATTTTGCATGTGATCATCTGTTTGTTTGCAATCGTGTCTGTTAATGCCATTTCATTAGAGCGGGTGTCCATGCGTGATTATGTGTCTGCCATCTTGAAGTTCCTCCAGTGTATTGGGAACCCAGGACTGCTGATGAAGTAATGGAAAACTGTGCTCTTTGGCTTATTGAAGGTCTTGCCTGGATTATATCCTAGTGTGCTTTACTCTCTTTCCTTAAACAAATACCTCACTTCGCTTGACACTCGGTCAATGCAAACCCTTTGGTCTTGACAAATAGCTCAAACACATTTGTAGCAGAGACAAACTCTTTTCACACACAGGGGTCCAACTATCTGAAAATGTTTCTACATGTTTCTAATTCTGTATTCATGTATTCTATACTCTCAGAAGGGTAAACGGTATCGGGCAAATCCATTCTACACGTTGCCTCAACAAAAAAATGACCCGTTTTATATGAAAACGTGATGCAGAAACTAGTTACACACGCAAACACATATACACACAACATTTCACATTATCAAATGCCTGAGGGGAAGTTGTCTCTAACCGTGCCAATGCCCTGATGGTATATATATGCATCTGCATTCGAGGGATCATCTTATTTACATACATATTAAATACGTATACATACAGTACCATGTTTGCATACATTGCACTTTCAGACATGCATTTAACAGGACTAGTCATCTGTCTTGGGTCAGCTTGCCTATTTGAAAGACATTTACTAGCGGGCAGTGGTGACCTATGCAAATCCAGTAATAATACGCCCTATCTTTTCGCATAAAAAAAAAAAAAACCTGCCAATGTCTGTCTATTTGTACCTTTGGTGTGGCAAACGTGACAGACCTTATTTAATGATTCCAGACTCTCCATACTAACACTGGGCCAAGCAAAACCATTACACAAAACATATCCAGTAATAGCATAGTTGATGGATATTGGAAACATGCAAAGCATAGGCCTACATATATTCAGTTTAACATAATAACGACACATTCGCATGTTCGACAAGTCTCATATTTCTACTGCTGAGACATCCAGGCACAAAGAACAAAGACTCTACTGGTAATGGAAATACTTTACTTTTAAGGGTGTTCATATTTGGGTTCATTCTTTACCAGATCCAACATTATAATACAAATATGTATCTAAAATTCTAAAACCCTCAAGCTGTTAACATATCAAATCCTCAAGCTTTTGTTTTGGCAAATGTGAATTTCTGTCCACAAAAATGTTGGAGATTGTGCGAATATGAATGTAAATAAAGTGAAGCAGCATTTACTGTGAAGTCTGAACCAAGCCAAACCAATTTTTTTATTCCAGAAAATTGTTAACTATAATTATATTTAATAATTATTTAAAATAATAATATAATTTAAATAATTATTAAATATTACTACAGTTGTTGATTCACTGGAGCTGAATAAAAGCCATCACAAACATGCTAGCCAAATCAACACAATATCATAAATTTGGAATCAGATAAAAGATTAAATGGTCCAACTGTTTGGATATTGTGGTTTGATTATCAGGAAGAGGAAGTATGTCATGTAACACACTCCTTTGCACAGGAAGCAAGGTGCTTCCAAAACTTTAGTCCTCTATCTGAGAGTACAGGCCCCGATATACTCACAGTGAAGTTCTTTTCGTTTTTCATTTAGGGGTAAAAATAAGTTCGAAATTGTAAGCAAAAACTGTGAGCGAACATCCAGACACCACCCACGCTGCTGAGAGTGGCATTTAGAGGAATATGTAAATATGTGCTGCACGCTTTCCTCACAATAACAAAATAAACACACAAAAATGACAGCAGTGAGAAAATAGCAGTTAAGAAAGCATCTGGTCATAGCGATGTGAATGTTTGCATGAGCTCTGCAATTCAGCACTCCAGTCAAGTAAAGTCACGTTTATTTATATAGCACTTTATACAATAGATTGCTTTAAACCAAACAGCTTTAAACATAAAACAACAGTGTCAGTTTTGCTTTTAATTAGACTTACACTTCAATTTCTACTATAAAGCAGTTCTCTAGTGTTTATGTTTTCACTCACTGACGTCTGACCGCGACAGACTCAGAGGACAGACTCAGAGGAAATGAACCGGAAAAGTCTTCCACATCAAAGAGGGCAGAGCCCCAGAGCACACCTACCTATTATCGCTACGGACCAATGGCAGTTCGAAGGTGTTTACCAGCCGGTGCAAACTTTTCCGGAAAGTTCGCTTTGGCTAACTGTTTCGAACTCCCAAAACAAACTTCAAGCTCGTTTTGGCCTGATTTTGTTAGAAATGACGTCACACCAGTTTTTCGATTTCGCTTGAAGTAAATCGGGGCCTTGATTGGTGGGGCTTGCCCTCTGCTTGCCTACCACAGCATGGCTGTCAATCAAACGCTCTGGGCTCAGAGATCATAATTTATCCAAGGCACCGCTAGACAAGTGCTTAGTGATGTCAAAATCATCACAAGAAAACCCACACTTGTACACATACTCATACAGAACATGAAGAACAATCAAAATGCTTCTATTTTTCTGTCACTTTGTTCTTATATGAGAAATATATTAGACTGTATTTACATTGGGCTTCCCGCAGTCAACCAGTTACCACTCTCAAAAGTGATGGTGGATACCCCATTCATGTCTATTGCAAGAAAAACACTCACTACCAAGCTTAGAACATAGAATTCAGAAATGCGTATGCAAGCAACATGCATTAATGTATAATCTCAAAGCTGCAATAGACTCGCAAAAAGCGCTAATTAAATCGGCAAATGGCTAATGCTACATCTTTATGACTATCTTAAAATGCTAATTAAAAAAATGCAGAGACAAAGTTACTTTTGAGCTCTAGATTATAGCTTTACACTACACCTCCGGCTTCTTCTGGGAGAAGAAATACAAGCCAATTAAAACAGCCCCTGAATACTGGACAGCAGCAATTAAACAACTGTCCCAGAATGCCTCATTTTCTTTTTGCAACCCCCTCTTTCGCTCTCCTCATCACTCTCTTGATTTCTTCAACTCTCCATCTGTCATTTGACTCATTTATCTTCACCTTCCTCTTAATTGGGTTTATGGGAGTGCATGTTTTATCTCCCAGCAGCTTCAAGGGCGATTTAAGGGGCATTTGGCTCAGAAATCACAAACTCAACTAGTACATGTGTGGATACAAACAGTGCTGTTTGTGCACATCCCAGAATCTCATTTAGTGCACAGAGCCAAATACCAGCACAAACATACTCACATTATGCGATAACAGATCAGAACTGATAGCACAACAGACCAGTGACCTTTACAACACAATCAGACTAAAATCAACCAAAGCCATTAAAACACCACATTAACTTTTCCATTTTCTTCCAAATGGAATAGTAAAAATAATGGGCTTCATTCAGGAAATGTGAAGAACAAATTTCAGTGTAAATCATTTGTAAAATACGTAATTGTCACATTGAATTTAATTTTATGAATGAGCCCAATGAGTCCAATGTTTGAAAACAGGTTTCCAAAACCCTACCTTATCAACACTATTCAGATAGATAGAATGACAGATAGATCGACAAATAGAAAGATAGATAGACAGAAAAATAGAATGACTGATTGATAGATAGATAGAACAAATGATAGAACAAACAGATAGAATGACAACAGATAGAATGATAAGACAGAATGACAGATATATACACTCACCTAAAGGATTATTAGGAACACCATACTAATACTGTGTTTGACCCCCTTTCGCCTTCAGAACTGCCTTAATTCTACGTGGCATTGATTCAACAAGGTGCTGAAAGCATTCTTTAGAAATGTTGGCCCATATTGATAGGATAGCATCTTGCAGTTGATGGAGATTTGTGGGATGCACATCCAGGGCACGAAGCTCCCGTTCCACCACATCCCAAAGATGCTCTATTGGGTTGAGATCTGGTGACTGTGGGGGCCATTTTAGTACAGTGAACTCATTGTCATGTTCAAGAAACCAATTTGAAATGATTCAAGCTTTGTGACATGGTGCATTATCCTGCTGGAAGTAGCCATCAGAGGATGGGTACATGGTGGTCATAAAGGGATGGACAAGGTCAGAAACAATGCTCAGGTAGGCCGTGGCATTTAAACGATGCCCAATTGGCACTAAGGGGCCTAAAGTGTGCCAAGAAAACATCCCCCACACCATTACACCACCACCACCAGCCTGCACAGTGGTAACAAGGCATGATGGATCCATGTTCTCATTCTGTTTACGCCAAATTCTGACTCTACCATCTGAATGTCTCAACAGAAATCGAGACTCATCAGACCAGGCAACATTTTTCCAGTCTTCAACTGTCCAATTTTGGTGAGCTCGTGCAAATTGTAGCCTCTTTTTCCTATTTGTAGTGGAGATGAGTGGTACCCGGTGGGGTCTTCTGCTGTTGTAGCCCATCCGCCTCAAGGTTGTGCGTGTTGTGGCTTCACAAATGCTTTGCTGCATACCTCGGTTGTAACGAGTGGTTATTTCAGTCAAAGTTGCTCTTCTATCAGCTTGAATCAGTCGGCCCATTCTCCTCTGACCTCTAGCATCAACAAGGCATTTTCGCCCACAGGACTGCCGCATACTGGATGTTTTTCCCTTTTCACACCATTCTTTGTAAACTCTAGAAATGGTTGTGCGTGAAAATCCCAGTAACTGAGCAGATTGTGAAATACTCAGACCGGCCCGTCTGGCACCAACAACCATGCCACGCTCAAAATTGCTTAAATCACTTTTCTTTCCCATTCTGACATTCAGTTTGGAGTTCAGGAGATTGTCTTGACCAGGACCACACCCCTAAATGCATTGAAGCAACTGCCATGTGATTGGTTGATTAGATAATTGCATTAATGAGAAATTGAACAGGTGTTCCTAATAATCCTTTAGGTGAGTGTATATAATGGTAACACTTTACAATAAGGTTTCAGTAATTAACATTAGTTAACTACTTTAGTTAATATGAACTAACAATAAACAACACTTCTACATTATCTTAGTTAATGTTAATTTGAAAATTTACTAATACATTATTAAAATCAAAAGTTGTATTTTGTTAACATTAATTAATACACTGAACTAACATGAACAAACAATGAACAGCTGTATTTTTATTAACAAATTTTAATAAATACTGCAACAAATGTATTGCTCATTTGTTAGTTCGGGTTAGTTAATACACTAACTAATGTTAACAAATGAGACCTTATTGTAAAGTGTTACCGATATAATGATATATGGACAAACGACAGACAGACAGACAGACAGACAGACAGACAGACAGACAGACAGGCAGAACGAACGATAGAACAAACAATAGATAGGCTACAGCAACCGATACGACAGATAGAACGATAGACAGAATGACAGAATGACAGGTAAATATAATGATAGAGAAACGACAGATAGAACGATAGAATGATAGATAGACAGAACGACAGATTGATAGACAGATAGATGGATTGATTGATTGATTGATTGATTGATTGATTGATTGATTGATTGATCAAACAAACAAACAGAGAAACAGACAGAACGACCAATTGATAGAATGACAGATAGATAAAAAGATTGACAGAATGACAGTTCGAGCAATCAATAGATAACAAATAAAGCAAATGTCAGAACGACAGATCAGCAATAGATATAAATACAGATAGAACAAACAATAAAACTTTAGAACAGAACAGATAGAACAAACAATAAAATTACAGAATCAATGATAAAATGACAGACATATCGACAGATAGTGTTAACAGACAGAAAGCTAGTGTAACTGTGTGCTATGAAAGAGAAACATGAACTATTCCTTAGCAAGAACAGAACAATGGAAGCTGAAATTTGACTGCATTATATTATACAGGCCAATTTTTAGTGTTGGTGGAGTACCAGGCACCCCTGCCAGTGGGTTTTACCGTGTTTAAAGGAGCCTAATGCCTAAAGCAACAGAATACACCTGGGGCACAGATTAGGTTAATAGCTAAGAAACTTATCATCTCATGACAAAGAGGCAGATAAGCTCCTGCTCTCACGCTATAAGCGTGCAAAATAAATTAAAGCCAGTCCTACTAATAGCCCGCCTGCTTAGAGCTGATGACACTGCTACTTCAGTAATCAGAGAACAGCAACCTACATAATATAGCCCACAAACATTTTTTTATGTCTTTACCAGCCAGCTCCAGTTGTCACCATAAAGAGACAAAAGAAATGGAAGCTTGTTTGCTTTGTAAAAAAAAAAAAAAAACAGGCCTGTACACTACAGTGGTGTGAAACAAAGCAAGCTGCACTTCTCCAGCAGAGCGTCACTGAAGCTAAACACACTCTAAAAGGGTCCTGATCGGTTACACTACTTAATCATGCTGCTCCGTAAATGATGCATAACTAATTCAGAAATGGCATCAGAACCTTCATCACGCTCTGCACAGGACAAATGGGCAGCCAGAAAAGCGATTTTCCACTCCAGATGTCTCAATATAATATCATGCATAGTAACTTTAACCCTAACTATTATATAGTAAGGGCATTTAGGTCTATTGTCAGGTTTTTTTTTTTTTTTTTTTTGAGCTGTCAAGATGGCATATTCAAATCAAAGTATAAATCTTAAAAATGCATACCGAATAGTAAATTGCACGTCGTTTAGATTGAAATGAAGCCAGTTGAAGGTTTCTCAAATAAAACAAAGCATTCAAATATAGTGTACAATTGTCATAGTTTTAAAACAATACTGCATATTATCAATATTGTTATTATTCTTATTATTACATATTGTTCTGGGCACTAGTCCAAGAACAAACACTATACATCTATAGTGCATATTAATTTGTATCAAACCTGTGAAAATAATAAATAATTTTTATATCTGGTCATACAGTATAATTAAGTGTTCATACAGTTAATGCACATGTCATCTAGTCAAAAAGGCATGCTTTGAGATACAGTTTGATGATCAATCATACCAGTTACTGGTATAAAAAGACTCAATATTAGGTCATAAAGTCTAGGACCACTGGTGAAAATTCTTCTTTTTTTTTTTTGCTTATTTGATGAATGACTGAAAATAGTGCAGAATCCTAAAACTAATTTTAAAAGTTTAAATGTATTTCCAGCCTCAGACCCCTAATTCTTTCAATTATTTATTCTTTTTTTTAATTCACCCCCTAATTAACATTTTAACCTTCATTCTCTGTGATACTGAATGCCTGAAGTTTAGATGGTGTGTCTAATTGTAAGTTAGTTCAGTAATCTATCTTGCTACTACCTTGCTTGTCATGTCTCAGTGTGTGAGTTGTGTGCGTGTCTGATTGAGCGCATGCAGAATCAGCAATATTCAAAAATACCCTCTTAATGAAATATATTGATGTGCACAGTCTTCTGGAGCGATCAATGCTAATAATTGATCCAATTACTATGACGTGTAGGATTCAGTGACACAAAGTAAATATCTGTGCAACACAGTGTCCTGTGAGAGTACAGTAATACAAACTGATTTCATTGACATTCGGCTCAGTCAATTCTCAATCTGCCTCTCTTCTTACCAATAAAACAAATAATGGCACACTGTTTTGTTATGCAAGTAAACTTATTAAGCAATTTATTACAATCAACTCATAATTTTGAATAGTGAGAACTTATGTTATGTTTGTTAGTAGAAGTAGAAGGCTATTGTGCATGCTCAGTTTGATCTCTGAGTCTCAGTTCTGGAAAAACATTTGAGGCAGAACAATTCCACCTTGCAGCTAGTTTTGACTTGATTTGATGATTATATTTTCATATTTATTATGAAAAGTATGTATGAAATGTAAATTTTGTAAAACTGCAATTACCTGTGAAGTGGACAGTTTGAGTGTAGCTTTTATCTAAAGCAATAAAAGGCTAAGCACTTTGAATTTCTTATATTGTTGCATCTGTTACTGAACATGCCAACTATGGAAGCATTGTGGCCAGGGGAATACCCATAATCCCTTCCAGCTGAATAGTTTAATTTTGTGTGTTTGGTCAAAACATGGGGAATTATGGGGATGTGTGCATTAATTGTCCTTTAGAATTAAAGTGATTTGGCTAGGATTGTTCAATTAAACATGTTCAACTATTCACTGCTAAGTGAATTTAGTGGACCTCAGAAACGACCAGTTGTGAGATTTTTCCCCCCTTGAAGTCAGAATAGTTTGTTCAACCCCTTATTTAGCTTACAACAAAAATACTTAATGTCTTTATGTACTTGCAGAGAAAGGTTGGCTTAACTTAAAATTTTAGTTTGGGCGAACAGTCAGTATAAGTTTCAGAAGCTATTTGACACAACTACAAATACTTAAAAGGGTTAGTTCACCCAAAAATGAAAATTCTGTCATTAATTACTCACCCTATGTTGTTCCAAACCTGTAAGACCTTCGTTCATCTTCAGAACACAAATTAAGATATTTTTGATGAAATCCAAGAGCTCTCTGACCCCTCCATAGACAGCTAACGAACGAACGACATGAGGGTGAGTAATTAATGACAGAATTTTCATTTTTGGGTGAACTAACCCTTTAAGCTAAGAAATCTCAAAAATGCTTTGTAGCTGGTTGCTTTATTATTATTTTTTAAGTCAACTCAATTTTACAGTGCATCACTACAGCTCAACCGATAACATCAGAAATGAACAAGTAGAGGGAATACGACAAGGACTTCCAGGATAATACATCAAACACTTTCCTATTCATCCTTCTTTACAATTAAGTAAAAGGTATATGTTGCTTAAAACGTGATGCCGACAGCTTATCAAAGGCAACTGAATTTATGGCTGCATATCACAACTGAACCAGCTATTGTTCTGCTCTATTCTCTGTATACTCTAAGTAATGTATCGTCGTCACTGTCTGCGAGCCATTTAGCTCTGCAACAGGCATCCCGCGGGACAGCGCAAGTCGGAGGTTGTAATAAGTTCCATTGTCTCACGTTCAGTTCAGCTTAAATAATAAATGGCCTGCTCAGGAAGATGGACATCACCACCTCCTCGTGCATGTCTGGAGGGAGGGAGTATGGGATGGGTTAGATGTGTCTAAGAGGATTACCTCTAATGAGATGAATATCACTAAAGAGATAGAGCTTGATTAATATTGGGCCAGAATGGGAAGTTTTTGAGATCCTTGAAAGACAAGTAAGAGGAAAACAATATATGCAAACGCACATCCACAAATCTCTTAACCCCTATTTCTGATTGGTAGGTGTTTAAGGTAATGAGCTAAAACAACAAAACTGAGCCTCACAAATGCCACGGCTTTACTATAACTCAGTGGAGACCATATTGAAATGAAATGGACATATTAAAGCCGACAGGACGTTTCGTCTTGATAGGCCACTGCCAGTTTACGGCACAGTCCAGCTGTCTGTAAAGGTTAATAGAGACTCTCCATGCATTCACTGCACAATTATGTATGTATGTGGCAGAGTTACCTGGGGGTAAGCTGTAGGCTGTTGAACTGTAGAGTTTATCAAAGCATGGAAGAAAGGGTGGAGGGATGAAGAGGTTGTTGGAGGCCAGAGGGGATGTGGAGTGAGAATGGAGAGATGCGTAAGATTACATGAGCAGCTGTTTCAACAAAGGGTTAAAACTTATTCCACTCAAAATCTTACACTTTTTCCTGTGCTACGCTACCATTAGAAAAGTTTGTGGTTGGTAAGATTTTTTCAAATGTGTTGGAAAGTCTCTTATGCTTACAAAGGTTGCATTCGTTTGATAAAAAATACAGTACAGATAGTATTCCTGTGAAATATTCTCACAATAACTTCTGAATTTAAATATATTATAAAATGTAATTTATTCCTTTGATGGCAAAGCTGAATTTTCAGCAGCCACTACTCCAGTCTTCAGTGTCACATGATCCTTCAGACATCATTTGAATCAAAATGCTAAATTTGGTGGTAAGGAGAAATTCCGTAATGTTAAAAACAAGTGCTTAATATTTTTGTGGAAACCGTGATGCATTTTTTTCGGGATTTGACTAATAGAACGTTTGAAAGAAAAGCATTTATTTGGCATAGAAATCTTTTGTCTTGCAGCTAAAAAAGATAATTTCTTTCAAAATAATACAAAATATATTACTGAATTTGAAAGAGAGAATAGATTTTGAATGGTAGCGTATGTAATGGTCAAGTCTGTGCAGGCTACTCTTTTATATACACCGATCAGGCATAACATTATGACCACTGACAGGTGAAGTGAATAACACTGATTATCTCATCATGGCACCTGTTAGTGGGTGGGATATATTAGGCAGCAAGTGAACTTTTTGTCCTCAAAGTTTATGTGTTAGAAGCAGGAAAAATGGGCAAGCGAGTTTCACAATGGCCAAATTGTGATGGCTAGACGACTGGGTCAGAGCATCTCCAAAACTGCAGCTCTTGTGGGGTGCTCAGTATCTGCAGTGGTCAGTATCTATCAAAAGTGGTCCAAGGAAGGAACAGTGGTGAACCAGCGACAGGATAATGGCCAAGGTTCAATGATGCACGTGGGGAGCGAAGGCTGGCCCGTATGGTCCGATTGATCAAACAGCCGAGCTACTGTAGCTCAAATTGCTCAAGAAGTTAATGCTGGTTCTGATAGAAAGGTGTCAGAATACACAGTGCATCGCAGTTTGTTGCACATGGGGCTGCATAGCCGCAAACCAGTCAGGGTGCCCATGCTGACCCCTGTCCACCGCCGAAAGCGCCAACAGTGGGCGCGTAAGCATCAGAACTGGACCAATGGAAGCAATGGAAGAAGGTGGCCTGGTCTGATGAATCACGTTTTCTTTTACATCACGTGGATGGCTGGGTGCGTGTGCATCGCTTACCTGGGGAACACATGGCACCAGGATGCACTATGGGAAGAAGGCAAGCCGGCGGAGGCAGTGTGATGCTTTGGGCAATGTTCTGCTGGGAAACCTTGGGTCCTGCCACCCATGTGGATGTTACTTTGACACGTACCACCTACCTAAGCATTGTTGCAGACCATGTACACCCTTTCATGGAAACGGTATTCCCTGGTGGCTGTGGCCTCTTTCAGCAGGATAATGCGCCCTGCCACAAAGCAAAAATAGTTCAGGAATGGTTTGAGGAGCACAACAACGAGTTTAAAGTGTTGACTTGGCCTCCAAATTCCCCAGATCTCAATCCAACCAAGCATCTGTGGGATGTGCTGAACAAACAAGTCCGATCCATGGAGGCCCCACCTTGCAAGATACCACAGCACACCTTCAGGGGTCTAGTGGAGTCCATGCCTCATCATGTCAGGGCTGTTTTGGCAGCAAAAGGGGGACCAACACAATATTAGGAAGGTGGTCATAATGTTATGCCTGATCGGTGTATATAAAGAACATTATTAATGAATTATTTATTTAATTCTAACTGGATGACATCTGGAAAGGAGCACTGGAGACAGAATGAAATGAGATTAGAAAAATGAGAACACCGTTTCTGCTCAAGAACCAAAACGAGAAACATTTTGATTCAAAATTAAACTTTAATTTAATATAAGAGAATAATTTAGAATTCTGAGAATTGTTTGTGCTCAAAGCTATTGAAGACTAAATAAATGATGGCCATTCAGAATCCACAGAGCTTTCTTCAGGATTCCAAGGGCACATACTCCATGCAACTAAAGACAGTAGACAGATGAAGTTTAAATCACACCACTAAGAAAACAGCTGTTCTGGTAATACAACAAAACAAACTGTGCTTATAAATCAATAGTGTCCTTGAATGTGATATAATATGAATGTGTTACACTGAATCCAGAAAAGTGAAAGAGGAGTATAAATAATGTTAGCAGAAATAAGAGGATTGATTGAACAGCCCCTGTGAGATTAAATAAAGATTGAAATTATGAAGCATGTGTGCCGAAGGTATATTGAGTATATGAGGGATTGTGTATGCTTGCGTGATACATGCCATCAGTAGGTGAGGCATAATCCACAGGGAAGAGCTTCATTTGAAACTAAATCTATAGAAAATGTGGGGCTGAATTCAAGAATATAAACCTCAAAGGCTTTATGACAAAGGAAATAAAATCAATTATTTTGATTGAAAAAGTAAGCTAGCATCTAATATGTGTGCAACAGTTCCATCTGTGTATCTTCAGAAGTATCCAACCAACCTGTTCCACACGCAGAAGCCCAGGTTTCATTATTTCTAATAATAGAACTCTTTCCTATCCATTAACAAAGACAAAACATACAGAGCAGACACCTTGGAAGATCCAGGAGCTTCAAAACACAAAAAGGCCTAACATCCTGCTGGGAGTTTGATGGAAGCAAAAGACAGAGCGAAAGTATGACAGAAGCGTAACATATTCTGCACGTACCTAACAGGCCTGAGGCTTGCCTTCGTCTAATAGGTGAGTTTTCCAGACACTTTGAGAACAACAATCACCTGTCATCTATGAAGATGTGAAAGCCTTTTTTCTTTCTGTGGCACACATGTCCTCATAAAGAGCGGGTACAGATGGATGGATGAATGGATGGATGACAGTGACAGGAAATGTAAGAGTTTAGTTAAGTGTTGGATTTTTTCCTCTGAAGAGCTTTGGGAGGGCTGGGAATGTGGAGTGAAAAAGACGGTAACTGCCAGACAAAGGGGGAATGATACAGAGTTTCTTTAGCACTGTTCTTTTCTTCAGCAGGGAGACTATAATTGCCAATTAAAATAACAAACCGCAGTGCAAGTCTTGCTGTGAAAATGTGCTCGCTGAACTAAGTAGGAGCCACATAAGGAACAACTCACTTGTGGCACCTATCTCCTGCATGCAGCGGTGTTTAACACAATTTCCCACAGGTCATTGCATAGACTAGATAGTGGACTAACTTAAATATATTTTACTACTAGGGGATTCATTTCTTTGCAGCACCAATTATTTTGCAGGGAAGAATGGAATATAGAGGAAGGAGAGGCACTGTGTTTAAATCAGAAATGGGAAAATGGGAACAAATTGCTTTTGATTAATTGAGTGAAAACTTTGATAATAGACAACCAGTTAATAACATTATTGTCTCTTTTTGATAGTTATTTCTTCATTCAGAAATCTTGTAATTAACTTTTAGAATGATACCATTTCCTGTTGCCTGAATTCTTTCATTGCCAGCAGGCTCTTATGAGACCTCTCCTGTGCTGACTATGGTGACTGAGCCATGGGATTCAGTTTTCACCTATATAGTGAAAGGCAATGGGGTCCAAAACAATAATGAACCCCAGTGACTATACACTCACCTAAAGGATTATTAGGAACACCTGTTCAATTTCTCATTAATGCAATTATCTAATCAACCAATCACATGGCAGTTGCTTCAATGCATTTAGGGGTGTGGTCCTGGTCAAGACAATCTCCTGAACTCCAAACTGAATGTCAGAATGGGAAAGAAAAGTGATTTAAGCAATTTTGAGCGTGGCATGGTTGTTGGTGCCAGACGGGCCGGTCTGAGTATTTCACAATCTGCTCAGTTACTGGGATTTTCACGCACAACCATTTCTAGAGTTTACAAAGAATGGTGTGAAAAGGGAAAAACATCCAGTATGCGGCAGTCCTGTGGGCGAAAATGCCTTGTTGATGCTAGAGGTCAGAGGAGAATGGGCCGACTGATTCAAGCTGATAGAAGAGCAACTTTGACTGAAATAACCACTCGTTACAACCGAGGTATGCAGCAAAGCATTTGTGAAGCCACAACACGCACAACCTTGAGGCGGATGGGCTACAACAGCAGAAGACCCCACCGGGTACCACTCATCTCCACTACAAATAGGAAAAAGAGGCTACAATTTGCACGAGCTCACCAAAATTGGACAGTTGAAGACTGGAAAAATGTTGCCTGGTCTGATGAGTCTCGATTTCTGTTGAGACATTCAGATGGTAGAGTCAGAATTTGGCGTAAACAGAATGAGAACATGGATCCATCATGCCTTGTTACCACTGTGCAGGCTGGTGGTGGTGGTGTAATGGTGTGGGGGATGTTTTCTTGGCACACTTTAGGCCCCTTAGTGCCAATTGGGCATCGTTTAAATGCCACGGCCTACCTGAGCATTGTTTCTGACCATGTCCATCCCTTTATGACCACCATGTACCCATCCTCTGATGGCTACTTCCAGCAGGATAATGCACCATGTCACAAAGCTCGAATCATTTCAAATTGGTTTCTTGAACATGACAATGAGTTCACTCTACTAAAATGGCCCCCACAGTCACCAGATCTCAACCCAATAGAGCATCTTTGGGATGTGGTGGAACGGGAGCTTCGTGCCCTGGATGTGCATCCCACAAATCTCCATCAACTGCAAGATGCTATCCTATCAACATGGGCCAACATTTCTAAAGAATGCTTTCAGCACCTTGTTGAATCAATGCCACGTAGAATTAAGGCAGTTCTGAAGGCGAAAGGGGGTCAAACACAGTATTAGTATGGTGTTCCTAATAATCCTTTAGGTGAGTGTATATGGTTTGGGACAAAATTAGGGTTTGTTTGTTTTTTAAGGCCATGCCAGCTTCTGTGGCTTTTTTTATGGAGAGAAAATTTATGGTAAAACTATATAGGTTTTAGGTATAGGTTTCTATTTTTGCTTAAAGCTCTAAAACTATTATTTCTTCAAAAGTGTTAACTGAGTCAAAAATGTTTCTCACAGGGTTAAAACCATAAAACATGCTTCTGGGATAAAGAGTTTTGACAGAAAGAACATGTTGGTGTCATCCTGGAATGGCCAATTCGGTGAACAACAGGAGGGCGAATAAAATGAATTTTCATTTGAGGAACTATCATTTTAAGAGCAATCAATCAAACAATCAATCAATCAAAATTATTAGTATTTAAGTATTATTACTATCTTTTATTTCATTCAAACTAGATACCATTTGGAAAGGAAGCAGCAGAACTCTATAACTGAAAACGAAAAAAACATTTCTGTTCTATTCCCTGGTTCTAACATTATAGAATAAGAAAATAATTCAGAATACAGAGAATTTCTGAAAAACTAAATGTTCCACAAAACCCCAAAATATCTATTTTTAGTTAGAGAATTGAGGTGCCTTTGTGTCTTCCCTCTTCTTTGTGGCATTTCTCCATGCCCCTACTGAGTTTTAATGTGAATACAGTCTAAACTTTAATTAAGCTTACATTTAGATTTAGTTACTTTTTTTCATACATGACAGCAAAATCTGCTGCTATTTTAATAATAAAGGAGAAAACCCTTCCTCCTGTGAGTATCCTCTCTTCCAGTTTTAAATAAAACCCTAATCATTCCCCATGCCAGCGGCTTAAAACGCTCTCTCCCACACTTCCCCCATCCCAGATCTCTACCATTCAACCCGCCTCATCATGCCCCATTTCTACCAAAGAGAGAAAGAAAGAGAGACCTTCACACCATCCCACAGAGGACTGAGGAAAGGCTCTGGTACTGCATGACGTTTGATCTTTATCTGTGGTGCTGCAGATCTATTTTGGGATGCGCCTAAGCTAAAGTGATGATTTCCTGTACTTAAAATGCTTCAGCAAAGAGAGAAGGAGTGGGGAAAGAGAGGAAATATGAAGAAAAGAGAGAGAGAGAGAGAGAGAGAGAGAGAGAGAGAAAGAAAGAAAGAAAGAAAGAACCTCAAAGAAACAAAGAAATTAATGTATTTCAATGTTCAAGGCTGACAATGTAAATGCTAAAGTATGGTATTTCAGTATTTTCTGGGAACTTCTTTTCTGAGCTGCATTATAGTTATAACTGGCATGATTCACATCAGATTCTTACAATTATCTGGAGCTTCTCGCATAAGCCATTTTTTGAGAAGGGTCTGGCTACAGACTTGCACTTGCATGCTCAGACTTGCACTCTCAGTCACCTGTGCATCCTCTGCAAATAACCTGGAATCGGCACCTGCATTCTCCGCTGCATGCGACGTCATTTGCACTCGACAAATAAATCGAATGCTGTGTCCCAATTCGCATACTATTTGTCCTAAATAGTATTCGAATTAGAATTAGTGAGTCCCAAATCGTAGTATATTGAAATGAGTATTCCAAAGATACCCAGATGGTCTACTTTTTCCATTCAGAATCTGAAGTGCAGATCCGTGTACACTGTATCGGCTTATATTGCCCACAACCCATTGCGCGTTGGACGAGGATTTGATTGGAACTACAAACACAAATAAAAAAAGTGTTAAGAAGCGAAGCGATGCATTTTTGTAAGAAAAATCCATATTTATAACTTTATAAACTGTAATCACTGGCTTCCGGTAACGACCGTACGCCAGTCTAGTTCCGACGGAAGAGTGACATCTGACCTGACGCGTGACATACTGACGAACGCGGAAGCGCAGAGGATAAAGCAAAACAAAACACTGGTCACGAATTAGAAGTCTAAAACGAGAATTTTTAAAGAGAAATGTGAGTTTGTTGCCCAGCCCTATTTGTTTGAACCGTGAGAGGCATCTACTCACCTAAGGTTACGCTATGCCTACATCATACGCCAGTACTCGACTCTCTCGTGAACGCGCGTACGGCCGTCACCGGAAGGCCTTTATTAACCCCCTGGAGCCTTATGGATTACTTTTATGATGGATTGATGAGCTTTTTGGTGTTTTAAAAAAAATGGTGCCATTCCCTCCCATTATAAAGCTTGGAAGAGCCAGGATATTTTTTAATATAACTCTGATTCTGTTTAACTGAAAGAAGAAAGTCATATACACCTAGCATGGCTTAAGGGTGAGTAAATTATGGGATAATTTAAATTTTTGGGTGAACTAACCCTTTAAAATGTTGTTATTAAATATTAAATGTTGTATTTACAAAATCACAACATATATTTTGCTAATAAAGCACTACATGTAATTGTAATTTCATTCAGTTTAGTTATTAAGTCAACAACACTAAGTAGGTCAATACTATCACCTCCATCGCCACATTTTTAATGTAAGAAAGTAAAGCAAAACAGGGACGATAAACTATATCATACAGTGGTTTAACCGCATAAGTGATATAATAAACCTAATACAAATACAAACTATTGGTCAAATAGTTTATGTAATAAAGATAGTAATGGAGTGGTACTATGGTAGCATTGTTGGCTAGATACAATAGCAGCGGTATGTACCTAAATCAATATAACTTTCAATTATTACATATCAGCGATCAAAAGTCTAAACATAGTATATAATTATATATTAACAAAAAAATATTATACATACAGCAATGATTCTTGAACTCCGGTGGAAGTAATTCTGAATCTGTCATGATCCACGAGTGGTATCGCAGGCAGCGGAGAATGCAGGAGGTGATTGCAAGTGACGTCACTTGCAGTAGAAGAGCAGGTGGCTGAGATAGCAAGTCTGAGAGTGCAAGTGCAAGTCTGCAGCCAGACCCTATTGCATTTTTCCGCTCTGTTGGAGTGTCCAGTCCATAGACCGTAAAAAAAAATATGGACGACGTGTCTTCACTACCTTCCACTGAAGAAAAGTGAAGCCGCCAACGTCCGAATATGGCGCTGACATCTTGCGCAGATTTGGGACCGAGTCTGTGCAGTAGTGACCTCGGGACCGGAGTCTGCGCAGTAGAGAGCAGGAAGTAGAGCCGTGATATCAAAAGCCTGCCCACACTCTCGCAGATGCAGAACAATTCATTATGTTGGTGTGAAATAAACAGTTATGGAAATGTAGAAAAATTAAAGCTTTAAGCTCCAATATCCTCCCGAAAATCCCGAAAAAAGTCTGTTAGTGCCTCAGTGACAACTTCACTCAGAGAAGCTGTCAATCATGACGTCACACCCCCTGTTTTTATAGCATCAAATAACTAAAATCAAACTTATTTAAAAAAAAACGAACACTTGAAATGAAATCATCGTGTTAAAAACTGCCTAAAATGATAGAAGCCATCTTTGGGAAAAATGATTTGAAGTGTAATTTGATTGTTTAGTTTGTCTCGCATCCATTAGAATACATGGAGGGGCGGGGGTTATGAGCTATACTGTGACTAACCACCTGGGGGCGATCGAGATGTTTTGGCTTCAGTTTTCAACACAAGTGCGGCAGGCTTGGTCCAGTCCACTCTTTCACACTGCACGCAAAAACAGTGTGTATTTATTTATTCACAATGCCTGTGTAAGCAGCATGGTACTCAGAAACTGCGAGTTTAGTACTGAGCCTACTTTCATTGCACACATGCTGTATTCACACTATAAATGTATTTATCTATCAATCTTTGCAACATAGGATTTTATAAAACAGCAGAACAACGCAGGGGGTTTTAAAACATCCATGTATACGTTTTTTTACTTTTTATTAAATTGACGTTCACAATTCAAAAACCTATTTGAATATATACTAGGGGTGTAACGTTTCAAATTACACCCCTCAAAAATTCAAAATCATTATGCTATACATATTTCAGTAATATTAATTAATCAATTCACATTTACTTTGACAGCACTAAATTTTTCTCTTAAATTTTCCACGGACCCCAATTTGAAAACCCCCGACCTAATGGACTGAATTACTCACTCCTTGTTTGAAAAAAATATGTCTGTCAGCAGTATCAGGCACACAAAGTGCACTTTTCATTTTATAAATTGTCTGGATTTAGTCAGATTTATGAATTTAAGAAGTTTAGAGTTAGGGTTAGGTTTGGCTGCCGTTATATGTAAATAATTATCATCTGGATGTAAATGTGTTCCTTCCTCAGGCAAAATTCATTTCACACAACAGTTTGTAGTAATTTTCAAAGGCCATTGTACATAATTGTACTTAAATTATAAAATGCACTTATTAAAAGCACTGTTTGCATGTGCAGTGTAACAGGTCTAAAAGGAACAATGATTATTGAGAAAGAGCGCAGTTTACAATTCAAAAAAAGATATTGTGTCAATGTCATTGAGCCTCTTTACGGCAAAGGCATACACTCAGCAAGCCTCTGAATAAAAAGAGCTCAATGTCTATATCAAATCGACGAGTAAACAAAATTAATGTAGCCTTAAAAGCATTAATGAGCATGTTATGGAGGGGAAAAAATTGAAAGCAAGAGTGAAATGGTCACTGTGGTAAAAAGAACAGAAACAATAAATTATTACAGGAGGAAAATGTCCCTGGGCCGTTAAATCAAAGAGAGAGTGAAGGGGAGAGAAAAATAGAAAGAGGCCTGTGGAAGGAGACACATGGGTTGGGTAATGTGTTGTGACAGTAATCAGCGGCTCCTGATCCAAGAGCTCTGCTTGAAAAGAAAGCAGGTAAAACAAAAAGCGAGTATGCAGTCACTCCCATGTGGCTACATTTTTGCTACTGCAGTCCTTCTCTTTTATGGCATACTTAGAGATAGATCAGTATGTCCTCTCAGATGGGGATGGGAAAATAAAGATAAATAGTGCTTGTGGGCCTATATACCCCATCTATAAATCACTATAAGAAACAAACATTAAGACTAGTCTACCCAGCATGCACTAATGGAGAGGCAACAAATGTTATTTCTATTAAATTCTCCTTTTTAGACAATCCTTGATACCTCAATATCCATACGCACATTGCACACTGCAGATTGATGTCTAAATAAATGCAGTCCTTGAAATTCTATGGCAACAACAAGTACTGATTGATCCAAACAAGCGAGTCTGCCAGGCCATGCTTCGGGTTGGCGTGTCTTGCGAAGGCCACACTGCTTTGACCAGGGAGTTTCCCCTCAGCAAGAGGTATGACCAATGCAGCGCTCCCTTAAAGACCAATAAGAGGCCAAAGGAAGGCCATGGTGGGGACAGAACTAAGCATAGCCCACAATGATGTGGTCCATACTGGCCGCAAGTGTGTCCAAGAGCACTGCGAACATTCCTGAATCACCATAGCAGCAACCATTTACAATTATCAACAATCATCAGTGCAAAACACTTGGAGCAAGACAAATCTAGGCATATCGTCTTTGTGTAGCCAATGTTAATTCCATTTTGGCAACTTTGTTCAAAAATAATACAAATTGTGTCTGATTTCTTTGATGATGTCACAGTATCTGCCCAAATAGGGGAGAGACATTATTTTCCAAAAGTTCAATTTGGTTTAAGGATGAATTCAATTGATCAAAATTGACAGTAAAAACTTACATTGTAACAAAAAAATTGAATAAATTTCAAATAAATATACTTTGCCATCACAGGATGCAGTCTTGGTGAGCATAAGAGACTTTTAACTAAACCCAAACTTTTGAAAAACAGTGTATTAGCACAGGTAGATAAGGTACAAATGTGTACCTTTAACCCTTAAATGCATGAATGTTTCACCAATCATTATTACATATTCGGGTCTTTAGCGACCCGGATCTATATCTAACACGGATGGATCTCTACCTGTCGTGACAATATAAAACTCTCCTGATATTAGGGTAACAATAACAGAAGAATAAAATAAAGCATTTTTTTAGCTTTTGGAGCTTGGAAGGGTTCAGTTTGAGCAGATTATACCATCATCACTGTCCTCATCAGAGCTCATTTCCCTGTAAATTCAGCATCTGGCTCATATTTGTGATCTCAAACATATTCTCAAAACTATCATTTTCAACATCTTCAAAATCAGTATTTTGACTGCTGACAGCTTCGTCACCAGATCCACCATTAAGTGAAAGTGACACTAATATTTGATTGCGTTCAGTGCTTGCTCTGCAGTAAATCGCTGAGCCATTTTAAGTTAAGTTTTGCTGATGATACTTCCTGTTCTTTTGTTTTCTGCCTGTGGTAACTATGAGTGAAACATCACTTCATCATTGTGTATCAGACATTGCCACCTTGTGGAATAAAGATGAATTGCACTTAATCAACGATTCAATTATTGTTGTGCAGAAAAAAAATAGACTTACACTGTTACACACCTTGGGTCGTTAGCGACCCTATACAATTTTTACCAAAAAATGAATGGGAAAACATGCATTCTTTTATAATTTTATATTCTATATTTTTTTCTTGTTATATTGTTTATAATGACTTGATTGAGGATTACTAAGAAGGTTGATGTCTAACTTTAAAAAAAATGAGAAGGAGGGTAGTAAATGACACTGTTCAAGGGTTCAGAGAACCACTTTAGTGACAAGCTAAAGGTACAACTTTTGCATAATTTTTTTAACAGTGTTTCTGTGAATAGGGAAGAAATGCAAATTGTAGTGGGCACTAAATGTGAATGACTCACAAATACCATAAATTCTATCTTCCTTTCCATAAACATTCAGACTTTAGAGCTTTTATCTTGGGCCAAATACTTGAGGAAAGAAAAAAAAAAGAAAAAAAAAGCCAACTGTGGTCAAAGATACCCATAAAATGTTTTTGTAAAACTAAGAAGGAAAAGAGCAAATGAAAGGTATTTCAGCCCTGGTCCTTGTCAACAGGGAACAATAATCAGGAAGATGACTGCTGTGAACTTTTGTTCCTTTCTGAGCTTGATGGTGTAAACAGACCTACAGGGTCCAGAGAGAAAACCTGATCTCAGGCTAATGCTGCCTTGGCTGTGCAACAGCAGGCAGACTTTAGAAGACTATTAGTAGTTTCCAGTGAGCAAATAAATTGGTGATTTAATAGTAGTGTTCCTCTTTCAGCACCTTAATTTAGATGAGGACCACAAAAAGATGATATAGTCATCAAATCCAGATTTTACTCTGTCCAAGAATGAATGGAGTTGAGGAATAAGAAAGGAGTGGAACATTTATTCAAGCCATGGATTTTAGGATTCAAGCAGAGGACCAGGCAGGGGGAATGGAGTCATACTGCGGCCAAGGAATTGGACGCAAAACCATTAGAGGGTCTATAACATTTCAAGCTAAAACTGAAAAGAAAGAGAAGTGAAAAGAAGATAGTATAAAATTCTTAATTACAACATTTAAAAATACACTACAGTTCAAAAGTTCGTGGTAGGTAATATATTTTTTAAAGAAGTCTCTTATGCTCAACAAGGCTGCAGTTATTTTTGATCAAAAATATAGTAAAAGATTAATATTGTGAAATATTACAATTTAAATCTTACTGACCCTAAACATTTGAACGCTAGTGTAAATGCAAGGTTGAATAATTCCAGTAACATGTACAAAGAAATAAATAGGGTCCATTTTGATTTTATTCATAGAACAAATTAGCCTGGAGGAAAAGCTGGCAAAAAACAAATATCTAGGCCTATAGACAAGAAGTTGTATAGACAAGAGACAGTTCCCATGTCATGTGAAGGGAGACCGAGGGCACCGTCCATAATGCCTGACCTTTAAACTCCCCTTGTCATGATGGGACATGTATAAATTTGACTGCAGTCTGTGAGCATCCTGATTCTTTGATTTTTCTTAAGCAAAAAGCTTCTGGCATGTGTAGATTCTCAAGCAAGGCTGCATATATATGTATAAAAATATATCAAACAGCATTCTGCCTCCTCAATCTAATCTGCAGAGCATATGAGACAACCATGGCAAGTAAGAACTAGGTTGCCCTCAGGCAACCATCACTGTAGCACAGACACCCCAACTAACTTTCAATGACAGTGTCAGTCCGAGGTCAGGGATGTGTTCTCTAGTATTTGACGTTAAAAGATACCACCAACAGAAAATGATTCTTAAGCTATTAAATTCTCTGTTGTCAGTAAGAAATGGGGTTTGCTTAACCTAAGCTGCCTTAGAAAACAATGTTGTGTAAAAGTCTAATGTGGGTCACCCTGAATTAGCTTGGGTGTTGTTTGAGCAAATCAAATACTTTCTATGTTTTCGTAAGCTTGGAGAAGAAAGCTCTTGCCTATAAGTCAGGCTTTTTTTCTGTGCTCCAGTCTAAACATTTTGAAGGTTGTGTAGGACAGATGGGAAGACTTTAAACAAATTTGCTACTAGTAAAAGAGCAGCAAATTGAAGATGGAGCCAAGGTAAAAGAGCACCACCTGTGTCAACATGGCTCTGTGGGTCATATTTACTGATGCATCATTAATTTCCTTGGAGTGCTGTCTCCTTCAGAGACGCTGCAAATTTCCAGTCCAAGATGAAAGAGGACAGAAGGTTAAGGATGGAGAGTAACTATTTAACTTGAGGGCAGCCTGGAAAACTATGAGCTTGTTTAAAGTACTTTTGATGTGTCTGCAAGGACAGGCTGCAAGCTTCCCTCCAATTCCTGTGATGTTCGTTTTTAGTCCTCAGAAAAAAAGTGGAACAGGGCTGACAAAAGAAACAGTTCACATCAATCCACTAAAGAGGTGTATATATATATATATATATATATATATATATATATATATATATATATATATATATATATATATATATATATATATATATATATATATATATATATATATATATATATATATATATATATATATAGAGAGAGAGAGAGAGAGAGAGAGAGAGAGAGAGAGAGAGAACAAGTATTTGATACACTGCCGATTTTGCAGGTTTGCCCACTTACAAAGCATGTAGAAGTCTGTAATTTTTATCATAGGTACTCTTCAACTGTGAGAGACGGAATCTAAAACAAAAATCCAGAAAATCACATAGTATGATTTTTTTTTTTTAAGTAATTAATTTGCATTTTATTGCATGACATAAGTATTTGATACATCAGAAAAGCAGAACTTAATATTTGGTACAGAAACCTTTGTTTGCAATTACAGAGATCATACGTTTCCTGTAGTTCTTGACCAGGTTTACACACACTGCAGCAGGGATTTTGGCCCACTCCTCCATACAAACCTTCTCCAGATCCTTCAGGTTTCGGGGCTGTCGCTGGGCAATACGGACTTTCAGCTCCCTCCAAAGATTTTCTATGGGTTCAGGTCTGGAGACTGGCTAGGCCACTCCAGGACCTTGAGATGCTTCTTACGGAGCCACTCCTTAGTTGCCCTGGCTGTGTGTTTCGGGTCGTTGTCATGCTGGAAGACCCAGCCACGACCTATCTTCAATGCTCTTACTGAGGGAAGGAGGTTGTTGGCCAAGATCTCGCGATACATGGCCCCATTCATCCTCCCCTCAATACGGTGCAGTCGTCCTGTCCCCTTTGCAGAAAAGCATCCCCAAAGAATGATGTTTCCACCTCCATGCTTCACGGTTGGGATGGTGTTCTTGGGGTTGTACTCATCCTTCTTCCTCCAAACACGGCGAGTGGAGTTTAGACCAAAAAGCTCTATTTTTGTCTCAGACCACATGACCTTCTCCCATTCCTCCTCTGGATTATCCAGATGGTCATTGGCAAACTTCAGACGGGCCTGGACATGCGCTGGCTTGAGCAGGGGGACCTTGCGTGCACTGCAGGATTTTAATCCATGACGGCGTAGTGTGTTACTAATGGTTTTCTTTGAGACTGTGGTCCCAGCTCTCTTCATGTCATTGACCAGGTCCTGCCGTGTAGTTCTGGGCTGATCCCTCACCTTCCTCATGATCACTGACGCCCCACGAGGTGAGATCTTGCATGGTGCCCCAGACCAAGGGAGATTGACCGTCATCTTGAACTTCTTCCATTTTCTAATAATTGCGCCAACAGTTGTTGCCTTCTCACCAAGCTGCTTGCCTATTGTCCTGTAGCCCATCCCAGCCTTGTGCAGGTCTACAATTTTATCCCTGATGTCCTTACACAGCTCTCTGGTCTTGGCCATTGTGGAGAGGTTGGAGTCTGTTTGATTGAGTGTGTGGACAGGTGTCTTTTATACAGGTAATGAGTTCAAACAGGTGCAGTTAATACAGGTAATGCATGACATAAGTATTTGATCACCTACCAACCAGTAAGAATTCCGGCTCTCACAGACCTGTTAGTTTTTCTTTAAGAAGCCCTCCTGTTCTCCACTCATTACCTGTATTAACTGCACCTGTATACTATATATATATATATATATATATATATATATATATATATATATACACACACACACACATATATATACACACACATATATACATATATATATATATATATACACACACACATACATATACATATATATATATATATATATATATATATATATATATATATATATATATATAAAAATCAAAGTTAATGTGTTAGAAGCAGGAAAAATGGGCAAGCGTAAGGATTTGAGCGAGTTTGACAAGGGCCAAACTGTGATGGCTAGACGACTGGGTCAGAGCATCTCCAAAACTGCAGCTCTTGTGGGGTGTTCCCAGTCTGCAGTGGTCAGTATCTATCAAAAGTGGTCCAAGGAAGGAACAGTGGTGAACCAGCGACAGGGTCATGAGCAGCCAAGGCTCAATGATGCACGTGGGGAGCAAAGGCTGGCCCGTGTGGTCCGATCAAACAGACGAGCTACTGTAGATCAAATTGTTCAAGAAGTTAATGCTGGTTCTGATAGAAAGGTGTCAGAATACACAGTGCATCGCAGTTTTTTGCGTATGGTGCTGCATAGCTGCAGACCAGTCAGGGTGCCCATGCTGACCCCTGTCCATCACCAAAAGCGCTAACAGTGGGCACGTGAGCATCAGAACTGAACCAAGGAGGAAGAAGGTGGCCTGGTCTGATAAATCACGTGGATGGCCGGGTGCATGTGCGTCGCTTACCTGGGGAACACATGGCACCAGGATGCACTATGGAAGAAGGCAAGCCGGCGGAGGTAGTGTGAGGCTTTGGGCAATGTTCTGCTGGGAAACCTTGGGTCCTGCCATCCATGTGGATATACTTTGACACGTACCACTTATCTAAGCATTGTTGCAGACCATGTACACCCTTTCATGGAAATGGTATTCCCTGGTGGCTGTGGCCTCTTTCAGCAGGATAATGCACCCTGCCACAAAGCAAAAATGGTTCAGGAATGGTTTGAGGAGCACAACAACGAGTTTGAGGTGTTGACGAGCATCTGTGGGATGTGCTGAACAAACAAGTCCGATCCATGGAGGCCCCACCTCGCAACTTACAGGTTTTAAAGGATCTGCTGCTAACATCTTGGTGCCAGATACCACAGCACACCTTCAGGGGTATAGTGGAGTGTTTTGGCAGCAAAAGAGGTACCAACACAATATTAGGAAGGTGGTCATAATGTTATGCCTGATCGGTGTATATATACACACACATACATATACACACACTATATATATATATATATATATATATATATATATATATATATATATATACACACACACACACACACACACACACACACACTCACCTAAAGGATTATTAGGAACACCTGTTCAATTTCTCATTAATGCAATTATCTAATCAACCAATCACATGGCAGTTGCTTCAATGCATTTAGGGGTGTGGTCCTGGTCAAGACAATCTCCTGAACTCCAAACTGAATGTCAGAATGGGAAAGAAAGGTGATTTAAGCAATTTTGAGCGTGGCATGGTTGTTGGTGCCAGACGGGCCGGTCTGAGTACTTCACAATCTGCTCAGTTACTGGGATTTTCACGCACAACCATTTCTAGAGTTTACAAAGAATGGTGTGAAAAGGGAAAAACATCCAGTATGCGGCAGTCCTGTGGGCGAAAATGCCTTGTTGATGCTAGAGGTCAGAGGAGAATGGGCCGACTGATTCAAGCTGATAGAAGAGCAACTTTGACTGAAATAACCACTCGTTACAACCGAGGTATGCAGCAAAGCATTTGTGAAGCCACAACACGCACAACCTTGAGGCGGATGGGCTACAACAGCAGAAGACCCCACCGGGTACCACTCATCTCCACTACAAATAGGAAAAAGAGGCTACAATTTGCACGAGCTCACCAAAATTGGACAGTTGAAGACTGGAAAAATGTTGCCTGGTCTGATGAGTCTCGATTTCTGTTGAGACATTCAGATGGTAGAGTCAGAATTTGGCGTAAACAGAATGAGAACATGGATCCATCATGCCTTGTTACCACTGTGCAGGCTGGTGGTGGTGGTGTAATGGTGTGGGGGATTTTTTCTTGGCACACTTTAGGCCCCTTAGTGCCAATTGGGCATCGTTTAAATGCCACGGCCTACCTGAGCATTGTTTCTGACCATGTCCATCCCTTTATGACCACCATGTACCCATCCTCTGATGGCTACTTCCAGCAGGATAATGCACCATGTCACAAAGCTCGAATCATTTCAAATTGGTTTCTTGAACATGACAATGAGTTCACTGTACTAAAATGGCCCCCACAGTCACCAGATCTCAACCCAATAGAGCATCTTTGGGATGTGGTGGAACGGGAGCTTCGTGCCCTGGATGTGCAGCCCACAAATCTCCATCAACTGCAAGATGCTATCCTATCAATATGGGCCAACATTTCTAAAGAATGCTTTCAGCACCTTGTTGAGTCAATGCCACGTAGAATTAAGGCAGTTCTGAAGGCGAAAGGGGGTCAAACACAGTATTAGTATGGTGTTCCTAATAATCCTTTAGGTGAGTGTATATATATATATATATAAAAAATAAATGCTGTGACCCTTGTTCTGCTTCCTGTTAATTGATTGGTCATTAAAGTCATGTCATGCAATATATATATATATATATATATATATATATATATATATATATATATATATATATATATATATATATATATATATAAAAACATGCTGGGAAAAATTAATTGAAATGAGAATTGCTATTAGAGTGTCTGAATAATGCATGCTCTGTAGATTGTCTGGGAATTGTTTAATGCTTTTTCCAAATGCTTTTATTCAGCAAGAAAAGTAAAGCTCAAAATTGACAGCAAATACTTTTGCATTGTTACAAATATTTCTATGTCAAATACAGGCCCGGACTGGCCATCGGGAGCACCGGGTGAATTCCCGGTGGCCTGGCAACTGATTTGGCCCGCTGCCCTCTTTCTTTCTTTTTTTAATAAATTATTTTTATTATAATATTATTGCCTTTTTAATTATATATAATTGCCCCAATGCACTAAAGTGATAATTCCCGAGTTCATCATTCGAAAATAAATCGATAATAAATCATGAAACGGTTAGTCTTGACTGGCAACGCTACGATTCAGCTCGCGTGAGCTCTGCGTGTCCGCCAAACCGTTTCGAGCAGAGTAATAATCAGTGCGACAGACTCGAGGAAGCGGCCAGGTGGAGTATTGAGGGAAAGCTCTCAAAGAAGAAGGAGCGAAATAAAGCAAAATGACTGACCTCTTCAGGGCTTCAAATGCAGGTCAATTTCACCTGTAAAAGGCTACTGTGGTTGTCTTCTTTATCGTAGCTAAGTATAAACTGCTAGAAAATGTTAGCAGTAGCACCCAATTACTATCGTCATTCAAAAAACTGTATGCTAAATGACATCATTATCATCTATTGTAAAGTTACAGTAGTAATTTAGTAGACAGATATTCACATCGATTTATACGTCTGGAGGGAGCTAGGACAGACAACAACACAAAAAAATATTAGTAATAACGCAATAACTTGTTCAGTATTATGATTATGCTATAAAGATATTGTCATGATGTATTTATTATTGTACTAATTTTGACATTTAAGCAATTTAGAATTTTTTGTAAATATATTTGCATGAAATAGTTGTTAAATATTGGATATTTAAGACATTTAAAGATAAAACTTTAAAATTTACCTAATTTACCTAAAATAAATTTAGATTCTGTGCAAACAAATTACGTGTGTGTGTGAGTGTTTTTTGTTTTGTTTTTTTGCAACAACGTTGAGACAGTTCTGTTCCCGTAGACCTGCTGAAGAAGAAGTGCCAGGTACAAGAAAAGTAGCAAAAAAGTAAACACACACAAGAGAGAGAGAGTGGAGACACAGATATATTAGGGAAAATGAAGATAACGAAAAGGAAAAGGGAAGTGAAGTGAAGGTGCAGTTCAAGAGAGAACCTTTAATTATTTTGCACGGCCTCAGCCTAAGGATTTAGGCTAAACCTTTTTTATGTGATGACCATACAAAAAAATATGGTTCCAAAATTTGTTGTGGGTGTATGGGATGGCCTGGATGGGTGTGACATTTCCCGGCCTGAAATTTTGTCCCAGTCCGGCCCTGGTCAAATAACTGCTTCTTTTGAACTTTCTTTTCATCAAATGATCGTGAAAAAAAAACATGTAACCCTGTTTTCACAAAAACAAACAATACAACGGTTTTCAATACTGATATTGGGCTAGTTTTGGCCATGACTGGGCAATTGGGCTGGTTTTGTTACACAAACCTGGCAACTTGGCAGAACAGGTCCCTGTTAACCATGGCAACAGCAACAAAACAGAAAAGATAAGGCGGTTTATGACCCAAAGGAGTGAGGAGTCCGCTCTCAACGGCATTCCCTATTCAAACAGACACATAAACGCCCATAAAAAAAGAACTTCTCTCCATTCAGACAAACCTTTCTATGAATGAACATGCATATCCCCAGGACATTTTTTTGTGTTATTACTGTTTTGTATATTTTCTTTTGTATTGTACACAGTTTTATGCATGCCTTATGATATAACTATTAGATAATGTAACCTTATTGGTATCATGCTTCATATCAAAATCCTCGTTTAACTCTCTACCCATCGGTGTATATCACCTCCTTATAACATACATTTTGTGCTTGTTATATTAATCAGAGTATAAAGGTATAAAACACTGCCAGCCCACTCTGATCATGCAAATGAGTCAGCTTCCAAACAAGGGAAGTTTTCCCATCTGAAATTACACACTTTACATTGGTCAAATCAAACTCAAGAGGTATGACCCCTGCAGAAGTTAAAAGGACATTATCTCTGTGACCTTGGTTATTTTTTCTGTGGGCATAATCTTTCTGGGAGTTTATAGATGATTAATGCGGAGTGTTCACTGGACAAACAGGTTAATTGCTTATAATATTAATTGTGCTACATCAAGTTAATTCTATTAACTGATCCAAATATTTATAATTAATTATAACTCGTTATAATTAATTATTTATATTTCCCTTTTGTGCTAATTTGCTATAAATGTTTCTTGAGCATCAAATCAGCATATTAGAATGATTTCTGAAGGATCATGTGACACTGAAGACTGGAGGAAAGGCTGCTGAAAATTCAGCTTTGCCATCACAGGAATAAATTACATTTTAAAAATATATCAAAATAGAAAACATTTATTTTAAACTGTAATAATATTTTACAAAATGATTGTCTTACTGTATCTTTGAATTTTAATAAATCTGATACCACCACTGTACCACAGCACACTAGGTTGAATTAATGCAAATATAGTTTTGTGTCTAGTTGTGTTTCATGCAGTGCAGCAGACATACCATATTTTTAAATGCCACAAACATTTTATTTACCATTTATTTCTCATGCTGTGCGGTTAGCCGCTGTATACTTCTAGCACACACTTCCACACAACAGACAATACCACAAGAATGACAAGGGAGAGAAAAAGAAAGCTATTTTTTCTGAATTTCACCATGAATTTGAAACACTTTATGATGGAACAGTTTTATAAAAAAGGTAAAAGGCAAAGCTAACCTCTTGACCTTCGCTTCTGCACAAAATATATCTAACCAATTTCTCTGAATCAAATCTATTTCACCACAGCTAACCTTATTATACGCACCGACATCTAAATTTATAGTGCTGCTGAATTGTATATTGAAAACTGCCTTGATTTGATTCATGTGTGAATGTAAAAAAAAAAAAAAAAAAACTGCATTGACACACTTCTAAATATATGTATGACACTCCGAACACATGCAAAAGCATATCACATCAACCACAGTTATATAACACTAGCCCCTTGCTTTAAAACAGGGGCTCTATTCTCCAAATCCCAATTGACAGTTGGCATACTGGGTATTCACCCTCTCTCACACATACACAAACATGCAATAGCACTTCACCCGCTATACCTCGACTTTGAGTCTTAAAATGCCAACACAATAAGAGCATTCAATGTAAGGAATGTTGAAGCAGTAAAAGCTGGAGAGGCCAGGAACACTTTAGAATTTCAACCAAGATAAACCTCTGTAACTCCCTCTGTAAATATCTTTTACTCTCACCAGAAACATCTGTGGCATTTTCGAGAATGGCCAATATTAACCATCAGCCTCCAGCTCATTGCAACACTCTTACGGGGATACGATAAAAAGAACAGTCCTAGATTTTTTGCAACAAATGTTGCCATCCAGGCATGCATCGGAGTTTAAACCCAAGCCAATCTGCAGCACATCTAATGCTATAATGGAAACGTACATTCCACACCACCACTCCACTCAAGTGGCTTGAAGTTATGTGCTGATACTAATAAAGGACTGATGTGTTTGTAAACCTCTATTTTTAAGTGTTTTCCTTTCTTTTGAGCCTACCACCTGAGGTGTAAATTCCAATTCCAAAACTAATCACTCTGGAATGACAGGAAAATTGACAAACTAAAATGATTCTGAGAAGTGAGAAATAATATACTGTATTAGAATGAGCTTTAATGGCCAATTCATACATATATAATACTCAAATATATATAAATAGAAAATTTAAATAAAAGTAAACAGTAAAGTATATTTAAGAAAAAGCTTAAAGTATACGTATATAAAATATACATATACAGTATATAGGATGCATCAAATTGATCAAGTGACTGTAAAGACATTTATAATGTCAGAAAAAAAAATCTATTTTACATAAATTTCTATTAATCAAAGAATACAGAAATTTATTACATTTTATTAAACTAACAGAAACTAAACTAAAGAAGAAGAAGAAGAAGAAGGTTTCTTGAACACCAAATCTGCATATTTAGAATGAACACGAAGAGGTTTTAACAATAAGATTAAAGTTTCATTTTAGCTGAGGTCATACTATGCCTGTATAAAAAAAACAAAGACCCACAAAGATCCACCCTTGTTTATAAAAAGCAGTACACCATCCATTTTACACTGGTGCATTTTATATCCTTGCGTAATATGTTGGTTAAATTACACTGCAACAAATTTATCGTGAGCCTTTCGGTCGCATTTAAAACGCACAGATGAAGGGGACATAAAATAAGGACATAAAAGGCATGAGTCTTTATGGGTGCTCATAAATAGCTGGAGAAAGTGTAATATTGAGAAGCCGTTTTAGCCGTTTTGTGCTTTTCTCTAAATTTCAGAAAACCACAATCAAATCCTAAGACACAGCATAGAAATAAGGATAGAAACAGATTTATGGCGCAATGTTCTCCCAAGTGAAGGCAGTGTTTATCATCATCCCCGGGCTTCATGGAAAACAAGAAAGACAGAGAATACACAACAGCAGGATAAAATGGCACACAAAGACTGGGCTTTCGTCCTCTTGGCATGGCACTGAATGGAATGGTGGAGATAGATTTTCAGAAAGATATGACTGAGAGGGTCTGCACCAGCCCTCGTTGTCATGCTTAAAGCAAAATCGTCAGACGTCTGTTCAGAAATGCACATGGGACAAAGCACTCTAATGCCGAACAGCTGCAAGAACAGAGATGCCTACCTGCATTGCAAATGATGTGTAAAATTAAACATGTCATGTAAATGTAAAATGATTACATGCCTGTTTCAGGTTTTGGCAATGCCAAAATGAAAGCTAGTGGGATTTCTGTATGTTGCTTTGAAATTTAACTCATTTAAAACTTATTAATGTGGAACAAAAGTAATGATGACTTCACTACATATTCTACAGACACCAGATCTACTTCTTAACATGGACAGGAAGTGCAAAGGCCCTGTAGATAAAACTGTACTCTGAAGGTGCGATCACATTATAGTGAAATTTCATGGTCAAAAAATGTCCATTGTCTAATTGTCAATAGTTTAGCGATGTATGAAGAGCACAGGTCACACAAAGAAGTCACTTTAAAATTTTCAAAGTCAGCTTTCTGTTGGTAAGCATGGCTAATTTGTAATCCCGTAGCAGAATCTGATTGGGAAATATTCTTTGCTTTGGTGGACTGGATTGAGCCCATAAAAATAGCAAAAATGTTCCACAACTTGTTAATTGGGTGGAAGTTATCAAATTATCATTCACTTCAGTGGCTACTGTTGATCATGAACAGCAATTTTTTTTTTAATTACCTGTCATCCTCACAGCTACGACTACAAACCATCAATTCACAGTTCATCTAATCTCTAGAAAATGACATTCAAAACACTGGCTCTTTCTGGCTGAGACAATGAAATTCTACTATACATGGGCGAACAAGCGTAAAATCCGTGTTAATATCCTATTTCCTAGCATTACCATTGCTGTCAGTGTTTTGGCGTTAACAGCTTTTTGCTGTGTAGGAATATAAAACCTTCTGCAGTGAGAAAAAAAAAAAAAAAAAACAACAACAGGAGCCTGAGATATTATCTTCAAGAAGAAAAAAAATCCTGCTTTTCAAAACTGGCTCTCAGTTTTTATGTGCTTTGGCCAAGCTCACCTGGGTTGTGCAGGGACACTTGGTTCAGAAATTATGCTATAAAAATCACTAAGTCTTAATTAGAGTTTAAAAAGGTTAAGTTTTTGAAATCGCTCCACCACATTTGCAGCTAATGTGGAACCAAGCGCAGCAAAGAAGTATAGGAGCCAACAAGTGTTCTGCCAGAGCCTTGGCCGAGTCTGAACCTCCCTGTCACATGGGAGCATGAAGCATTACACAAGGGCAAATCAAGCAGAGTAGCATAAATGAAGCTTGTAACACTGAGTTTTAAAGGGGTCATGACATGAGAAGTCAAACTGAACCCATTATTATCACTGACGCCATCTACACTGGATACAGTATACAGATGCCCGTTCAACTTCTGACATGTTCTGACTGCAGGAAAAACGGAAAAGTAAATAAACATTTGCTTTGACGCAAATGGTTTAAACAGCTCATTTGGGTCTCTGTACAGATCTTAAAAGGACACCCACATCAGAAACAAGTGGATGGTTTATTTTTAACTCTTTCCCTGCCAGCGTTTTTTTCCCCCCACAAATTTAATGGCCCGCAGAATATTTTGTTGAATGAATATCTCAATATGCAATTTATCAAAAGAAAGAACTGCTTTATAAAACAAAACAAAAAAAAAACAACTTATTTTTATTCTAGCTTCATGCATTCTTTTTTTTAATCAACACTTGAATGTGGGTAAGTTTCATTAAAAAAAGCAACATTTTGAGCAAAAAGCTGAGAAAATCCTGTTTTTGTCAAAGACAACATCCAGATCAGATTCAGAACGATGATCAAAACACAGATAGACAGTAGATCGAGTCCATCAACACCCCCAAAGCTTGCACAGTCCTATAGCTCGTCCTGGGTCGACATTTCATTCAGTAACATTAGGCAGTTTTGATTTATATGCTGTTGATGATCACGTTATCTTACATATGCATATGCTTTCTGCATCTTCGCCTCAGTGTTTTGATTAGGAGATTCAGTACTCTTTCAGAAGATGTGTCATAGCGCCCCCTACCGTATAACAGTAAAAGCACGGAAAGCCAGAAAATTCTGTACATTTTCTCACGAATGACGGAAATTTCAATCAATGGTGGGGAAAGAGTTAATGGCGTCCTGGATCACTTCAAATTATTATATGTTTGTTCGGAGCATTTGACTGCAGATTGTTTTGTACACAAGGCAGTGTAATGGAGAGTTCGCAAAGAAACTGTTTTCAAAGATGAAAAGAAAAGTTTATAACTTTTAAAACATTATAAATTAACTTCAAGGAACATTAAAATAATGAAAAATCCATGCCACGACCCCTTTAATCATAGTGTTTTTTTTTTTAGTAGTGCCAGCATCTTCCATGGCACACCATAGAATTGAACGGCTCTGCTCGATATATTGCACAATAGGGCTGTCAATTGTTTAATCTGTTGTAAAAACAGGCATGCAAAGAATGTTGCTTAGGTGTAAAATTAATTCTTAACTTAGTCCAAGGCCCTCAGTCAAATATAAATTAAAAAGCATTTATAGTATCATGATTATTAAGTTACAAAACATTACACAGAATGGTGTGTTGTAGCTTAGAAAGCCTTCATCAACCTTCACACTGACTGAAGACTTACAAAGGCATTAGTTTATTAACTTAATAGCCATGATAAAATAGAGGCTTTTTAATTCATATTTGAATCTGAAGGCCTTGGACTATGAGCTTATTATTAAATGCAATCAATCTTACAACTGTTTGTAGATTATGTATTTACGTATTCAATTTATTTTTATAGAGAGATAAAAAAAAAGAAAAAAAAATGGCTTTGCCATCACAGGAATAAATTATGTAATGAAATATATAAAAAAAAATATAGTTACTATAATAATACTGTATTTCACAATATTATTGTTTTTACTGCTTTTTTCATCAAATAAAAAAAATGCAGCTTTGGTGAGCGTAAAAGTTTAGAGACTTCATAAAAGTCTTCTTTCATTAAAAAAAAAAAAAAAAAAGTTAAATTAAATTAAATTAAAAATCTTACCAAACCCCAAACTTTTGAATGGTACATTAAATGTAAATTGACTTTAAAAGTAACAAACACCATCTCTATTTTTTTAAACACCATAAAAACTCATGAAAAATGTAGCTACACATATATACTTTGACACTTATTTCGCTCATAGTTGTATTTCATACTTGTTTTGATGATGCTTAAATTTGCCATAAGCAATCATTATTGCATAAAATCTCACTATACCTGACAGATATCACTAGACATGTGGAATCACACCTGTTCCTGTGACAGCGCTAGAATCTGTTAACAGCAAAAAAGGATGCGAAATTGGCCCACACTAACAATAAAATGTTAATTTTGACAGCCATAGAGCCCAGCCCTGGTGCAATGCTGGAGTTATTTCAAATGTAGAAAAACATTTTTTTTTTGTCCTCAGTATGCTCAATGGAGGACTGTCGCATTGCTCAGTTCCTCATTAAGCCTAGCCGCAAAAACAGCCATGGTGTCTGACCTGCACGTCTAGAAAATTGATCGCAGAAAGAGTTGCTTCCAGAGTCGCTTCAAAAACCATCATCCCACTTAGCAGCTTTCTGACTCATCTATTAACACATCACCTGCTTGATCAGAGCGTAACACCAAAAGTGGCTTTTCCTCATCAAACATACGACTGCACAAGGCCTTTGAGAAATTAGAGTCAAGTAATCAGGCATCAGTGATCAAAGGAGATGGATCTAAAGTCAATAACAAGGATAATGGTGAATGTGAAGGTCGCAGGCTTTGACTGACACTTTCACAGTGCTGGTGAGTAGCTAATAAGTTGATCTTTGCCTTATTGTATCCATGGAACATGTCAGTTTATTCATAGTGGGATAAAGAAAAAGAGAGAAACCAGCTGTGGAATGCACCATTTCTGCACAGAACGTTTGCCTGCCCAGCATTTGACAGCTAATTGTATGTCCAGGAGACATGGCATAGTGCCGTTATTAAGTAAAACGGGCCACGTTTTATAACACTTGAGCAAATTTGCTCAAACACAAAATGCTAATGATGCCTCTGCAGAGAATGACAGAGAAGAAGGGACAAAAAAAAATTAAAAAAGATGGCTGCTGACCTTATAAAACTATGCTAATACACAAAGAAACATATGGTGAATCTTGGAAAATCTCCATTTCAGCAACTATCTAGAGAAAATATCAGGTCAGAACAGGCAACACCATGCTACAGTAGCTATGTTTCCATCCAAAGTTGCGAATATAGCTCATGCACAAAATTGGAATATCGCATATAACATTTGTGAATAAAGCACCATTTCCATCCAGTGAGTCGAAGAGAACAAAAAAAATCGCCATTTCTTGATAAACTGGCATTAAATATCACTAAGAAAAGTAAGAGAAGCCACTGTATATAATAATTTTAGTATGTAATGAATTACTTGCGTCTCAGAGCACGCAGATGAAACAGAGGTAGATGATGCTGTTTGGGAACGCAGTCATGTAAGAGAGTTCTGGGAGGAAATTATACTGAACCACTTTGACAACAGACTTTGCTTTTCCATCCAGTGTTTTTTTATGCGATATCCCAAAATGCACATAAAAATAGCCAGGTGGATGGAATCATAGCTAGTAAGGGTTAAATGGATCAACATTATTCCCTAAATGTCCTAGAGACATGGGAACAATTATTATTGCCAGCTTTCCAACAATCAGTTTAGCTTTTTGTTGTTTGAACAAAATAAAAACACAAGAAATTGAATATTTACAATCTATACAGCAACATTTGAAAAAGCAAGCGCAGAACGTGGAAACAAGAGTGAGGGGAAAAACAGCATAAGCGTACAAAAAATTTAAATATGAGCAGAAAATATGATTTTGCATGCAATTTGGATAACGTTTCGGTTTTGTGCAATATAATTTTGAATGTGTTTAAAGTTAATTTGTGCTTACTATTTTTTTTATTTTTTTTTATTCACGCTTATTGTTTCGATCTGTGACCGCGTTGTTTTCTAGTCTGATAACTTTGCATTCAATATATTTTTAAATGCTTTTTTACAATTTTGATTATTATTTTTTTGATCCGTTACCACAATACTTTTGATGGTAAATTGATCCCATACCTGACCTGCAAATTTGTGGAAATTTTAACTTAAATTAAAACTGATTGATTGCAGTGTTGGGACATGAAATACATGCTATATTATTCCTGTATTCCAATTATTCTAATTATTCTTCATTTATAACATTATTTAATAATCTAATTATTATTTAATATTGATATTAATTCAAAACAGAGGCCATGGTGCTTGACATAATATCCTGTTGTCCATATTCATTGCAGAGTCCTAAATAATTTTGCATGCTTAATTTAGTGTGAGTAGACTCTACATGTAGGTCAACCACACTTCTAGACCCTAATGATATGAAAATGTATCTTTAATAATATGAAAATAATACATCAATGTAACAAGTTCAAAGTCTATGTCAATTTTCTGAATTTGTGTTCCATATTCACAGCTCCAAAAGCTTACACTCTGTAACGCATGATTAAAACAAACCAAAAAAAAAAAAAAAAAACAGAAAAATTGAACTGACCCATTTGATCGATTCGGTAAACTTGACAATTTGCTAGGCTCATAAAACTCTCTTCAATCAGGGTAAGTGTTTCGTCAGTGTTCCACAAGGATCCCTTGGCACAGGGTGAGTCTAATGATTGGCCGACTGTCAGCCATCCAATGCACCAGTGATCAATTATTCAACAGAACTGCATGTTTTTGCCTCTCCCGACACTAAGGAATGGCTTTGCTATGCTGTTTATAACCATCTCTGCGCCTTGGCTAAAACAAAGAAACTCAAGTCACTAAAAGACGATCTACAGTGAATAAAACACATAAATAGTATAAATACAACCTAAACCTTCACCATAAAAGAGACATGCACCCTAGACAGTAAGAGAGAACAACACTCTTGGAAAAACCAGAGTTGACTGTCTGACCTAGTTAGCATATGAACACCCCCACAAGCAGACTGTACCACAATCAGAAACACAGGGGCAACGCAGGCCCCATAAAGAGCTTAAAGAGCTTTTTTATATTTTTTAAAGTCGCCATTTGTGCAGGAACTTATGTCTTATCTTTTTTTCAGAGATATTCACAAATCCTTGACAGATCCCTAATTCAGCATTGGAAGTAACGTTTCTAGTGGGAGCTGAAGTCTGTGATTTGCACACAATGTCCTCAAATTTCAACTGAAGGGTTTTATTATAGGGTTGTGCTGCCTAATCTGAATGTAGGGAGGAGATAATTAGCCATCTTGCTCTGAAGATTGAGGGTATAAGATTATGGATGCCATAGAGATATGGTAATATTTTTCACTCCATGATGATAATACGTTGTATGTGTAAATATGTATGTGTGTGCAAATGTATACATTTAGTCTATGCAAGTATAAATATAAAAAAAAAGAATATAAATAAATACAAAAAATGTTTTATGATATATATGTGAAAAATGTAAATGTGTGTGTGTGAGTGTGTGTACACATATACTACATATATACACAGTAGGGCTGTCAAATCGTTTAATCGCGATTAATCTTGGTTAATCGCGATTAATCTTGGTTAATCGCATCTAACAAAAGTTTATTTATATACCATATTGTTCCGAATACAAGGTGACCCTGATTATAAGACGACCCCCCTTTTTCAAGATGTACCTTTTGGAAAAAAGCTTTTTGAAGACCAAATCTTGTATTTTACAAAGAATTTTTTTATAAAGAAAATGCTTTTATTTAACAATAATTTTCATATTTTAGTATTTTTGTATTGAAAGTATGGTAAATCCAGGTAAAATGTACAAACGATAACATTTAAATGGGCTTTACGTGTATTTGGTGCCACCTATTGTTGCGGGTGTATTATTGACATGTTAAAGTCTACACCCTGAATATAAGACGAACCCGGGTTTTTTCAGATGTATTTCTAAGAAAAAAAACATTGTCTTATATTCGGAACAATACGATTAATAATTGTACATACATATATATCAGGGGCGTGCGGTCCATATAAGCTGCGAATGCTCTGCATACCCAAGCCATTGGTGGACTCTCTAATTAACATTAACACTATAAATTCCCTTGTTTGAGGTGTACCATAAAACTTACATGATAAAATGTTAGTAATACGTATGCAACTCTCCATCATTTATTTATTTGCCAAACGACAGTTATTTTTATCAAATTTGCCACTTAGAGTTCCGGGTAAGCAGATCCACAGCAGCTTTGGCGCCTATGCTCTGTTGTTATGTATCGTCATCATTGTCCCGCGTTCTCATTGGTTTGCTGGCATATGGGGGGTTTCATGCGCAGGGATCGCATGCGAATCGCTCACCCAAGAGGAAAAATGTGCTGCTGCTGTCGATCAACAAAAATCACATTGTATTTGTTACAAAACTAAATAGACTAAATAAAGTGAAAAAATCACAACAAACTATTTTTATAGTATTTCATTTTCTCCATAAGGAAATTTTATTTTTAACGAAAACTTATAAACTGTTAAAGACAGCCCTCTTGTAAGTAGACCTACTGTAACTATCCGAGGCTGTTAATCGGAGTCTATGCGTTTGTCAAAGTCATCAATTTGCATTATTTCAACTTATTTTTAAAGAATACTTCTATTTTTTTATTATACTTATGTTTTTTCTATTTATATTTTACTTATATTTTATTTATAATAGCATACTAATATTGATTATTTTATACTTATTTTTAACTCACTTTTCTGAAACTCACAGTTTCTGTGACATTAGTGCCACTTAGCGGAATTACAAAAATACAGCATATTTTGTCCCTTTCACGCGTCGCGCCTGACTCAACTCAAACACAACTCAACAGCTTTACGGGTGCTTGTGAAGGCATCAACAGGTAAATGTAAATGTACACAAACACATATATTATAAACAAACATTTATGTTAGATGTGATTAAACGCGATTAATTGATTTGACAGCACTAATATATATAGCATATGTGACCCTGGACCACAAAACCAGTCATAAGTAGCACGGGTATATTTGTGGCAATAGCCAACAATACATTGTATGGGTCAAAATTATCGATTTTTCTTTTATTCACAAAATCATTAGGATATTAAGTAAAGATCATGTTCCATGAAGATATTTTGTAAATTTCCTACCATAAATATATATAACATGTATTATTATTATTATTATTAGTAATATGCATTTCTAAGGACTTCATTTGGACAACTTTAAAAGCGATTTTCTCAGTATTTAGATTTTTTTGCACCCACAGATTCCAGATTTTCCAAATATTGTCATATCCTAACAAACCATACATCAATGGAAAGCTTATCCATTCAGCTTTCAGATGATGTATAAATCTAAATTTCTAAAAATTTACCCTTATGACTGGGTTTGTGGTCCAGGGTCACATATATAGTGTTAATATATAGTGTTCTATATAGCATTTATAGTGTTAAAAGTGTATATTTTACCAAATTTAGGAATAATACCTAGATTAGGTAAAATACACACACAATGGTACACTCGCCTTCTGAAGCAGAGGCCCCTGGAGGCTGCGGCCCTACAGGTGTTGGCGGTACAGGTCTCGGCCAGGGCTTCCCTGAAGTAAGGCTCGTCCTCACGACCCCGACATACTCCACAAAGGTGCCAGGAAAGTTGCCCTTCTCCTTAGTGTGTTCATTGATGCCATGCAGCCAGCCCTTTGGGCACTTCTCGTCACCCTCCTGGAATTCGGACGTCAGTAGTGCCATCTTACTGACCGTGAGGAGATCGCCAGGCTGCAGGGAGATATCGTCACCCCTCTCCTGTTTGTACTCGAACAGTGCACGGTACTGGAAGCTGTCAGAGCTCATGATTTGTTATTTACATGAGCTCAGAGGGTTTTCGGTGTTTGATGCTTGTTTAAAACTGACCTGGATGCAAGTTCTTGGTTTAAATCCTGAGTGCTAACTCACTTGGAAAGTCCTTGGGTTAAATCCTGAGAGCTCAGTGACATTTAGTTTCTTGTAAGGGTTAAAACTCCAACAGTACCATATGTTGGACAGAGACCGTTATTGCGCAGTTCTTGATTTGGTCCATAAATAAAAAAAGTACAAATTTATTTGAAACGAATTCTAGCAGTCTGTGGCAAGATATAAAACAGGGTCAGAGAAAGCAAAAACAGCCCCATGAAGCGAGGGATGAACAGGCGGGTGATGGTGCAGGACAGTGATAGCACAAATTTGGGGGCACAGTGACCTGGAATCGGGACGCTGGGCTTTTCTGCAGCATTGGCACTAATCCACATATAGAAATGAAACATTTATTGAAGTAACCTCTCAGTCCATTAGCAGGTGTGGTCAGAGAGATACTAGCATGGACATTGCCTACTTATCAAATGACTGAGCAAGAGCCTTGGTCATCTTCTTGTTAAAGACCTTAAAACCTGAAAGCATTCATTTTACAGTTAGTTTCACAAATTATAACTCAAATCAACTTGATATTACAATCCTTGCATTAAAAGAGCAACTTTTGCATTTCAATAATAGATTAATAATAATAATAATACAAACTGCAGTATTGGATTGCAGCTCAAAAGCACTGTATTGCATGCACAGCATCAAAACCTCTGTGTTAAACAGTCACAGAGCAATGCGATGTGAAATGACATGTAGCCTACATGCCTGACTTACAGCGCGTGACTGGGACAGTGCCAACTTGTGTACAGCGTGCAGTAACTCGACTCGCTGATATTGCTTACTATAACTTACCTATTGCCGCACTTCCCCAAACTGCCCAAAATACAAGATGCACGTAGTCCAACGCAAGAGGAACGAGCGAGCATTTATAGTCTGTTTAGTTAAAACATGCGTTTAAAATATAGTCCCAAACAACCTGCGTGGCTGAGTCAGACATCCAGCCAGACTAGTGCTGTAGTACGGTTCAGCCCGAGTGACGTCAGAGACCACGCCTCCGCTGTCTGCTTATCACACCGTGGGACAAAGTTGGGAACTCGGGTGTCCTTATGTAGCGGTCAGGATGTGAAGAACGCACTGCAGCGTGAAAATGTTGCGTCGTACTTTTCGTCCGCCTAGACACATTGTCACAAGTTATATAATACTCGTCTGACGTGTGCAGATCACGTTAAAAGCATCCATCAACATATGTTCTTTAGATCAGGGTTTTTAACATTTACAGACCCACAGAACCCCAGCCATTCCAGGGACCACCCAGTATAAATGCATTTCTACAACAACATTATTATTTTTCATTTTACATTTTTTTATGTTTAGCAGCAAAACAATTTAAAAGGTTAAAAGGCACAAATTAAAAAGGTAATGCTTTACAATACATTTTAAAAAAGAACACTTCAGTGTTTTTTGTTTGTTTTATGGTATAAGACATCTGCCATAATATTTTTTTAAATCATTTAAAAAAAAATAAAATAAAAAAAAACCTATTTTGACAAGAAAGCAATAAAACTGGAAGGAAAGGCCCTCTGTATACCTCTGATGACTGTAATACATATGATATTTTTTGTGAAAAGTTCAGGTCAAATGTAGTAGCACAATATTCATGATTTAAAGACATAATATGTAAGATTTTTGGATTAAAATATCCAAAAACCACTAGAACAATGTTATATATTTTGTTGACTTTTGTACTTACACAATCCCGAATGTTTCCAAGAATGTTTAAATCCAGAGAAATAAGCAATTTTAACCAGGACACGGACCTGTCAATGACATAATTTCCTGCGTTACCCTTGATTTCCAGTTTTATTTTGTAGAAACCATGGAAACACCAAAGACGCTTTAATATATTATGTGTTTTATTAGACAGGTGAGCAACTGTTTGGACACGTTCACCGACAGAAAACTAATCATTGTTATATAGCTCAACACAGTTAGTCTTATTGTTTAAATCTTGTTTTCTTGATTTACCGCGAGTACCATGTTTTACCATGCCTAATATCGATCTAGCTTACTGCAGTGTGCAACAAGTGTCTCATAGTAGCTGCCGACCAAACACACAGAGTAGCATTATAACATAACTTTCAACACACTCAAATGTTTCTAATATGATAAAAAAAAAAAAAACGCTGCGTTACCCCACATACGCATGAGCGGAAGAAACGAAAGTGGTCGTCTGCAGAATAATAAAAGCTCCGCTGCTCTCGAGCCGTGTGTCACGCTTGTCTCTCATTAGCAATCGCTCCAGCGACCTCGTTCCGCTTCAACAGCTTTCAGCCCCACCCTGCTTCATACTACAGTAACGTTAATAAATCTTTAATACATGAGCTCATCCATTAATATGATTTATTCCTGAGTCCCATCGGATTCTTTTCCACTGTTGAAGAGTACAACTCCCATGATTCCGTGAAATCAAGGCGTCATCAAGCTACGCCTTTGTTTTGAATAAGCGACCTCTAGCGGCGAAAATTACATATTGTGCCTTTAATATGTTTTTCCTTATAAAATGTTCTCGGAAAATAATATGTGCATACTCAAATGTGTTTAAGGTGTATGGAACACATTTTATTACTTTCAATAATTGAACTTCTAGACATTTTAAGATTCTTTAAATTATATGTTACATGGTTTACAAAAATGTATGAAACCAAGACAAACACAAATATTAAATTTTTTAAAAAGATGTCTTCTTTTCATAATTTCTGCCATTCCTATTTGTCACTGATCCCTATATTGCCTTAGAAGATAATGTAATTCATATTTATCATCAAATACTAACCTGTAAAACAAATAACTTAATTTATCACATTCAGTGCATAATTCGTGTATTTCAGATATCAAACTCTCTGAAGCAGTAGGAAAATATTGAGCTTACATATTAATAGTAGTCACTGCTTCTGGAATACCACAGTTAGTTAAACAGATCGGTCTAGGAAACACAAGATTATACAATCTTTTAAATTAGTCTTCTACAGAAGTGATCATTGATGGGATTTTCTTTTCTTGTATTCTACGCAAACCAAAGCAAGACCATTTTGATTAAGAACTTAATCAGAAACGGTAATGGAATATATATTTAATGCATGTTTAGGAGCCACATTAAATACTGTATGTCCTAATGGTTCATTAGCACATATCTATCTCTTAAACAGTTGTTTGCCTCTTCATTGCAGAGTCATTACAGTAACCTGGTTTCACCTTGGTGCAATACTTTTTAATTCTCTGCTTTTGAATAATGCAGGTAATTTCAAAGGCCATAAGGTTAAAAGTGTAATTCTGATACAAAAGACACCTAAACTCAGTGCATTAAAGTGAAATGGTAAAGACCAAGACCTTACGCAAATGCAACGTGACAGAAATCAATTTGTGGTGCAGAACCATAGATAAAAAATAATCAAGATAAAGCAGCCAATTGGGCATAAATGCATATGCACAATCTCTGGCATGTGTGCTGATGCATACTGAGATGGCTCACAGGTAATACTAATAATAATAATAATAATAATAATAATAATAATAATAATAATAATAATAATAATAATAATAAGTGTGTTTTTTTATCCTTTAAATGCATATCTTGGGTCTTTAGTGACCAGGGATGTCATTCACTACCCTCCTTTTCATTCATTTTTTAACGTTAGACATGAACCTTCTTAGTATTCCTCAATCAATTCATTATAAACAATATAACAAGAGAAAAATAATAACATTATAAAACAATGCCTGTTTTCCCATTCATTTTTTGTAAAAATAAATAAATAAATAAAAATAAATAAATAAAAATATTGTATAGGGTCGCTAACAACCCAAGGTGTGTAACAGTGTAATTTTTTTCTGCACAATAATAATTGAATCTCTGATGACTGAATAAGTGCGATTCACATTTATTCCACAAGGAGGGAATGTCTGATACACAATGATGAAGTGACGTTTCACTCATAGTTACCGCAGGCAGAAAACAAAATAATAGGAAGTATCATCAGCAAAACTTGAAATGGCTCAGCGATTTATTGCAGAGCAAGTAATGAACGCCATCTAATATTAGTGTCACTGTCACTTAATGGTGGATCTGGTGAAGAAGTGTCAGTGATCAAAATATTGATTTTGAAGATGTTGAAAATGATAGTTTTGAGAATATGTTTGAGATCATAAATATGAGCCAGATGCTGAATTTACTGGGAAATGAGCTCTGATGAGGACAGTGATGATGGTATAAAACATCTGCTCAAATTGAACCCTTCCAAGTTCCAAAAGCTAAAAAAAATGCTTTATTTTATTCTTCTGTAATTGTTACTCTAATATCAGGAGAGTTTTATATTGTCACGACAGGTAGAGATCCATCCGTGTTAGATATAGATCCGGGTCGCTAAAGACCCGAATATGTAATAATGATTGGCGAAACATTCATGCATTTAGGGGTTATTTATTTATTTAGTTAGTTAGTTAGTTAGTTAGTTAGTTAGTATAATTATCCACTAGAGACAATGACAAATCAGCAAATCAGAACAATAAGAAAAAAAAATTACCTGATGAAAATAGCAGCTCAGCCTCTGACCGTCAAGTTGTCTCTCAAATGAACCTGAAAAATGTGCAACTGCTCTCTTCCATAGCATAATGACATAGCTTGTGTAAAGACAGACACAAATTGTTTAGTTCTGATATTAGCTTTTCTACATTAACCTTCACGGCATCTACAGCCTGAGATGCCCTCTTCAGCAATTCCAACACTCAGTGACATGAAACTCCATTTCCTTTTCAATTGGTGACAGCTGAGCAGAAGGTAATAGCGATCTTCAGTCAGCATTTTGGCTGTTCATCTGACCAGCTTGTTTTCACAAAATTTCAAGGACAGGAATAAACTTAAATTTTATACTGAAGGGAAAGTGATATAATATTTGACTTATATAATATTTGAACAAAATCACATTCGGCCATATCAAATAACCTACATTTTAGACACAATGTGGCCATTTATTTTGTTTATTTTAGCTCTTACTCTGGTTCAACTCTCTGGTTTAGTATTAAAGAAGGAAACAGACCCTCTAAAGCAGTCCAAAGTTTAGAAAAACAATTCCACAATTTACATTTTAGACAGTATGTGGCCATTTATTTTAGCTCTTACTCTGGTTCAACTGATTTTTAGACATTCTAAATCAGTTCATTGTTTAGAAACTGAACGGAAATGTGTCAATAAAGATGTGTTATATTGTCTTCCTACATTCCAACACAAAAGAGGGAAATATTTAAGATTTGCATTTCTTAAGCATTTCCAAGATCTGCATTTCATTTAGGGATAATAGAACAACACGCTGAAGCTAAGATCAACACCTTCTTTTGAAGTGTATTGGTTTAGGCCTGTTCCTCTTTTGGGCTTCAAAGATTTATCTATCCTGCACAAACCAAAGCAAAGACTAATCCACACCATGCCAGATGTTTTTTTTTAAGGAACACATCTGTTTTCATTTGTCAAACCCACCAACATTGAACTTACTCTTCCAGCCACATTTAATAAACCAAAGATGAAAAAAAGACAATAGAAAAGGTTTAGATTATAGCAAACCTCCACCCACAATAATAAAACCATCTACATCTGCTGGGTGTAAAACTGTGGTCTATATATTGGCAATGTACATCTCACATTCAATTGTCTTTTTATGTCGGTACTGTCAATATAAATGCATATACCTCCAAGGCAAATGTTGGATCTCATAGTCTATTATGACAGCCAATGCAGACCCTGAAGTCCTCAGGGTCGATGTTTGCCTGAACGGTCCTATTTACTGCTCCCTCCAGTAGCCATATGGGAGATATATTTCACCGATCAGAGGTCAGGGGCATATTGGTGGCCAGTGTGTATGACAAGTATAGAGAGATAGACACAGTCATATATTTAGCAGAAGGTAATACAGATATTATGTTTGGAATGTAATTTTGATAAAAATTACTGTAGGGAATGTTTGTTTCGCTTATCATACGAAAACATATGTCTTCAAGAGTAGGTGATGGAAGAAAAGCTGCTGAAGTGTGTAATAGAAGCTCAGGAAGATTTTAGGTATCATTTTCAGGAGGTGGCAATCAAGAAAAGAGGCTTATAACCTATGTTCTGTATCTACTGGTATGAGCAGACTATAGGTAGACGTTGACATTTTTAAGCATGAGTGAACACATCTAGAATGCGAAACAGCTAAACATTCAATTCGACTGAAATTGTTTGGATTCGGGGCAAGGTTTCCAGACAGCTTGACAGTGTTTGTAGGCTGATACTGACACTGTTGCTCTACGAAGGCTAATTAATGTGTTGCAAACCAGTGAGATGATACAGAATCATATTGCAATACCTTGTATCAGCTTCTTCATTATAAAAACTTGCATAACATTTATTGATAAGACTTTACAGTAAGGTTTAATTTGTTAACATTAGTTAATTACATTAGTTAACATTAACAATGGAATTTGTTTTCATCTTAGTTAATTTCAACATTTATACATTTTTTAAATCAAAAGTCGTATCTGTTAATATTATTCAGTGGAACTGATAACACAATATAATAACACAATATAATTTTTTATTAATTAACGTTAACAAAATGCATTGCTCATTTATAGTTAATGTTAGTTAATGCAATTCATAATGTTAACATGGGACCTTATTGTAAAGTGTTACTTTTATCCAACTAACGTTTTATTCTCTAAGTTTATGGAAATTGAAGAAAAATGCTCTTTTTTAATAATATTGAGGACTCTTTGTGCAATTTGTTTTCTGATTGTCATATACAGATATTTTGTAAACGTTGTTGTTACTGTTGTTTTACTTGTTCTGTAAAAACTAATTTAAAGATACATTGAATGTGAAATATATTATTTGTTATTGAGCATGAAGACAAAAGTATTGATAATTTTGTAAAATTTATAATTTTGAACATAGGATTTCCAAAACCTTTCCATTGTATAAGGTTTTCTGTAACAAACTTGATCTTTTAGTCACTTAAAAATATAAAGGGTAAAATACTATGAATCTGTATTTGGCGTTATGTGAATGTCATTTTTTTATCCCATGGAGTTACCAACTTTAGCGCCTATTTTTAAAAAAAATGTTGTTTACTAGGTTCTTCAATAATAATAATAATAATAATAATAATAATAATAATAATAATAAACTTGCATACATATTTGCACAATAATATGCTGAATACATCACATTGCACATTCATAAAAAAAAAAAAACATGGTCTAGACTAGAGAAGCACAAGCAAATGGTCAAACAGACTGATCTATTGCAAGTTTACATAGTAAAACAATGGAAAAGCAACATAAAAATGTGTTCTGTTTGAGTCCCTTATGCACAAACTTGACCACGGTTGATTCTCACACACAATATTTAAATTAACCTGTTTTCCATAAAATGTCAGGAAAAATAATGTGTGAACTATATTCTGTCTCTTCTGAGGCATAGGCTATATAATCACTTGGCACCTATAAAACAGGCTGGATGTCAATAACATCAAATGTCATTGATTCTCACATCTCTTATGGCCAAACATCATAATGTCAATCATATTTTAGAGCTGCATAGCCTACAGTTGCATTAATAGTGACTCAATTCATTATCCGAATGGCTTCAGAAGACTTATAACATAGTGCATGGGTCACTTTTATGGTGTTTTTATGAAAATTTTCAAGCAAGCTTGCCACTGTATTGCATTTCATGAAGAAGAAAAAAGCATGGAATAAAGAAAGTCATATGGGTTTTTACCAACATGAGGGTAAGTATTCAATTCAATACAAGTTTATTTGTATAGCCCTTTAAACAATACATTTTGTTTTAAAGCAACATCACAGAAAATGCATGTTCCCTTTCGTTCAGTCAGTCCGAGTAACGTCAGTGACTGACGAATGGGGGTTTCGCCTAGAAGCCTATCATCTTCGAGATCTAGAAAACGCCCAATGGCAGTGCCAATGCCATGGGCATGCGGAATTTGCATAGCGTAACTCCGCCCCACAGTGTGGGTATATAAGGAAGTACGCTGGCAACATCGCATTATGTTTCTGCTTCGGAGCCAAGAGCATCTATCTCTTCACTCCTTAAGCCTTATTGAGTATATCGTCAAGCTTCTTCGAGACGAACAGCTTTCCAGTCGGTGTTGGTGTTACGGCGCGTTCCAGCGAGTGTTTACTTCCTGCCTGCTGATCTGTGCAGTGATCTGCATCCAGCTGGTATTCGTTCCCTGGGCGCTTCGGCATCGCTGTGAAGCTCCCTCTCACAAAAGAGCTCGCATGTGGCACGTCTTTTTAAAGACGGTTTGCCCGTGCACTTCTGGGTGCGGTCGATCTCTGCTGCCATCTGATGGGCACAATCGCTGCGTGACGTGTTTGGGCTTCAGCACGTTCAAGCAGCGTTTGTGGATGCGTCATGTTCTCACTGCGGGAACATGACCATCGCGATGTTGCGGTCGAGACTCAATGACCTCCGCAAGGAAAGAGAGTCCCCTCTGCCACACCCCAATCTACCGTCTCCGAGAGAGATGGTACTTTGGCTGGTGGCCAGGGTGACCTGAGGGTTACGGTGTGGCATAACCCCGACGATCATTCCTCGGGCCACACCCCCCTCTCGCACATCGCTACCCGCGAGTGATCGGACTGAAGCAGCGGGACCGTCTGCGGACGCCCCGTGTGTTTCGTTCGGCGCTCCAGTTGGCGATGAGATGTCGATCGCCGCATCTCAAGGTGGGCTGGAGTCCTCTGCGGATGAAGATTCGGCTATGCTGCTGCCTTCGGGCGTGCCAGCATTGCCCGAGTCCGACCCGGAGTTGACAGCCATGTCATCTCGGGGGATGTTTGGTCTTTGGGTGTGACGCGTCCTGACAGCTGTTGGGCCCCGCCCCCAATTACTTTCTCTCCCGGGATACATGAGGAGGTCACGTGGTCCTGGAAGTCCCCGTTGTCTTCCCGCGACCGTTCGGCGGCCTCCTCCGCCTTCTCTGCCCTCGATGGGGCCGCGGCCAAGGGTACACTGGGGTCCCCCCTGTTGACGCTCAGTTGCAATCACGGTCGAGACTCAATGACCCCCGTATGGAGGGAGAGTCCCCTCTGCCACACCCCAGTTATCCTCTCCACGTGACGGGATGTTTGGCTGGTGGCCAGGGTGACCTGAGGGCTGCGGTGTGGCATAAACCCCGACGAGTATTCCTCGGGCCACACCCCCCCTCTTGCACAGAGTGCTTCAATGTGGCGCGGTGATCCTAAGCACCCCTCCAAGGCCTGTAGTTCTCGTCTACTCTGGTGGCGAGGGACTGCAGAGCTGCGGGGCAGGCCGCTGCCTCTCAGCACGCCATGGCCATCCTTCAGGTCTTCCAGGCCAGGATGCTCGTGGCATGCACGAGGGTAGAGCTGTCCCAGGGCTCTTAATGAGCCGCGTGCCGCCACCGACCTCGCCCTCCGGGTGACGAAGGTGACCGTGCGCTCCCTGGGTCAGGTGATGTCCACAGCTGTGGTCCAGGAGAGACGAGGCTCAGCCTGGTCGATATGAGAGAGGCTGAGCGAACCCGGTTCCTCAACGCTCACTTATCCCAGGCTGGCCTCTTCGGCGGCACGGCCAAGAACTGCGCCCAACAGTTTCTCGGCCGTCCAGTAGCAGACTAAGGCCATTAAACGTACTGCCCCGGTGGCTGTTACTCAGCCGCAGGCTCAGTCGCCTCAGTCTGCTTGCCGCCGAGGGCGCCCTCCTGCGGCTTCGACCCTCCCGCCGCCCTTTCCGGGCCGCGCCGTAGGGATGGTCGCAGGAAGGCGCCCCCGTCCGCTCCCAGCCCCGCAGCCCGCCTAACGCCAGGCTAGCGGCGCTCCTGACGCGGACAGCTCAGGGATGGGCAGTTCTTCCAAGGAGTTGGTAGCAGGGCCACTCCTTCCCCCGGTGGAGGGCCGGGGGAGAATCTTCTGTTCAGCTGCTGGCCCCCAGGTCAGCAGCACCCTACGTGGAAGAACTAACTCACCCATCCCTGAGCACCCAGAGACCGATGGCAGTGTGCGCCGCCCCCGGGCCACGCCACTCTCGTCCCTCTCTAACGCCAGTCTCCTCTCAGAGCAGACCCCAGTGGAACGCGCGTCCTTCCCTGGTCTCCTCTGTCAGGACGCGGCTGATGACCGTGCCCCCACACCGGGACGCTACGCCTCCCACGTCCGGGCCGGTCATGCCACCTCGCTGCCCCACCCGGGGTACGTCTGTGGTCCGCACGACCCCGCTGGTGCAGTTTTTAGGAGCCTGGCTAGAGCTTCCCGGACTGTTCCGCTGGGTCGAGAAGACCATCAGGCTCGGCTATGCGATTCAGTTCGCTCAGGCTCCTCCCCGCTCCGGGGAGTCCGCCACACCATGGGGGGCCCAACGCCCCTGTCATGCGTGCGGAGGTTGCGACCTTGCTGGCGAAGGGTGCGATCGAGCCTGTCCCTCCAGCCGAGATGAAGTCCGGCTTCTACAGCCCTTACTTCATTGTACCCAGGAAAACCGGTGGGTTACGACCGATCCTGGACCTGCGCGTCCTGAACCGATCCCTTCACAGGCTTCCGTTCAGGATGTTGACAGCGAAGCGCCTTTTCAAATGCGTTCGTCCAGTAGATTGGGTTGCAGCGATCGACCTGAAGGACGCCTACTTCCATATCAGTACGCGGTCCTCCCATTCGGGCTAGCTCTGTCCCCTCGCGTCTTTACGAAGATTGTCGAGGCAGCCCTTGTGCCACTCAGGCAACACGGGGTTCGCATCCTGAACTACCTCGACGACTGGCTGTTCCTGAGTCACTCTCGAGAGCAGGTGTGCGAACACAGAGACCTGGTGCTCCTGCACTTAGCCCGTCTGGGCCTTCGGGTCAACTGGGAAAAGAGCAAACTCTGCCAGTGCAGAGGATCTCTTTTCTCAGTATCGACTCGGTCGCCAGGTGCGCGCAGCTTACGAGCGAGCGCGCGCAGTCACTGCTGACTTGCCTCCGTCAAATCAGGAGCAAGAGTGCGGTTCCACTGAAGTTATTTCAGAGGCTCCTGGGGCATATGGCATCTGCAGCCGCAGTAACACCGCTCAGATTGCTTCATATGAGACCGCTTCAGCACTGGCTTCGCGATCGAGTCCCGAGATGGGCATGGCAGTCGGGCACGCTCCGGTCCCAGTGTCTCGGGCCTGCCTGCAGACCCTCACCCCGTGGTCGAACCTCAGTTTTCTACGGGCCGGTGTGTCCTTAGAACGAGTTTCCAGGCATATTGTTGTGTCAACAGATGCCTCCACCACGGGCTGGGGTGCCATGTGCAATGGACATGCTGCCGCGGGCTCCTGGACAGGACCCCAGCGCCTCCTGCATGTCAATTGCCTCGAGTTGCTGGCAGTACGGTTCGCCCTGCACCGCTTCCGAGCGCTGCTCAAGGGTCAACACGTGCTAGTCCGGTCAGACAACACGGCCACAGTAGCGTACATCAACCACCAGGGTGGTCTACGTTCCCGCCGCATGTCTCAACTCGCCCGCCATCTCGTCTTATGGAGTCAGAAGCACCTGAGGTCCCTTCGTGCCATCCATATCCCGGGAGTCCTGAACCGTGCAGCCGACGAGCTCTCACGGCTTCAGCCACTTCCTGGAGAATGGAGACTCCATCCCCAGACGGTTCAGCTGATTTGGGAACAGTTCGGCGACGCACAGGTAGATCTGTTGCCTCCCTCGACTCTTCCCATTGCCGCCTGTTTTATTCCCTGACCGAGGGCCCCCTCGGCACGGACGCTCTGGCGCACAGCTGGCCGCGGGGCCTCCGCAAGTATGCGTTTCCCCCAGTGAGCCTTCTCGCACAGGTTCTGTGCAAGATCAGGGAGGACAAGGAGCAGGTCCTTTTGGTCGCCCCGTATTGGCCCGGCCGGACCTGGTTCTCCGAACTCGTACTCCTTGCGACAGCCCCTCCCTGGTCGATTCCTCTGAGGAAGGACCTCCTTTCTCAGAGACGGGGCACCCTTTGGCACCCGCATCCCGATCTTTGGAACCTCCACGTGTGGCTCCTGGATGGGACGCGGCAGGGTTGAGTACTCTACCACCTCAGGTGGTGGCTACCATCACTTCTGCTAGGGCCCTGTCTACAGAAACGACACGCCTATGCGTTGAAGTGGAACCTCTTCGTCACTGGTGTTCTTCTCGCCAAGAAGACCCCTGGAAATGCCCGATCGGGTCCGTGCTCGCATTCCTCCAGAAGGGTTGGAACGAAGGCTGTCTCCTTCCACCCTCAAGGTTTATGTGGCCGCTATATCAGCCTACCACAACCTTGTGGAGACGAAAAAGGTAAGTCAGCACGACCTGGTCATCAGGTTCCTGAGGGGAGCGAGGAGACTGAATCCTCCTCGCGCTCCCCTCGTACCCTCTTGGGACCTCTCAGTAGTCTTAAGTGCTCTGCAGAGGGCTCCCTTCGAGCCATTGCGGTCAGTCGAGCTTAAGTTCCTGTCTATGAAGACAGCGCTCCTGATCGCCTTGGCCTCCATCAAGAGGGTAGGGGACCTGCAGGCATTTTCGGTTGACGAAGCGTGCCTGGAATTCGGGCCGGCCTACTCTCACGTGATCCTGAGACACCGGCCTGGATATGTGCCCAAAGTTCCCACCACTCCGTTCCAGGTGGTGAACCTGCAAGCGCTGCCTTTGGAGGAGGCAGACCCAGCCTTGGCACTGCTCTGTCCAGTACGCGCCCTCCGTGCTTACGTAGACAGAACGCAGTGTTCAGGACCTCAGACCGGCTCTTTGTCTGTTATGGTGGGAAGCTGTGGGGTCAGGGCTCACTCTTGGGCTCTAGCGCATGGCGCCTCGCTAACAGACATTTGCAGAGCTGCAGGCTGGGCGACACCCAACACATTCGCCAGATTCTATAATCTCCGAGTGGAGCCAGTGTCCTCTCTTGTACTCGCCTCTACTAGTGGCCGGTAATGGACTGGGCTCAGGTGTCTTCGCTTGCTCGCCATTCCACTCCACGGACTGGATACGTGCGATATTTCCTCAGGTAGTTTCCCTGAAGCCCTGAGTTCCTCCAGCACTGTTGATGCCGACACCAGTACGTCTGCCCACTCGCTCAGGCCCTCGTGTTGGCTAGGTGCCACCGTGTGCATGGTTCCCCCGTTGGGCGACCCCCACATGTGTATTCCCACTGTAAGTCTCCCTGAGCAGGTGTCTTTCCCTTGGCAAGCCCCTTGCCACCCCTAGGGGTAAAATTTTTCCACCTTCGGCTGGTTACCCCAGAGTTTCCCATATGTAGCCCTGAGCGGGTCATATGTGTTCTTAAGTCCTCCCTACGGGTAGGCATTTGGCGCATACTTCCACCTGGAATATGCTTCCCAGTGTACCTTGGTATTCCTGTGTTAAGTGGGAGTCCTTCGTCCGTACTAGCTTACGACAGGGAGCTCACGCTTACGCAGGGCACTGGATGACAGCCGAGTGGCGTGATTATATTGGGACCCCCATTCGTCAGTCACTGACGTTACTCGGAGTGACTGAACGAAAGGGAACGTCTCGGTTACGTATGTAACCCTCGTTCCCCGAGGAGGGAACGGAGACGTAACTTCCCTCTGCCACTTCCGCTGTACCGCTGGAACAGCCGGGAGTTCAGTCTTGGCTCCTCAGCAGGTAAACATAATGCGATGTTGCCAGCGTACTTCCTTATATACCCACACTGTGGGGCGGAGTTACGCTATGCAAATTCCGCATGCCCATGGCATTGGCACTGCCATTGGGCGTTTTCTAGATCTCGAAGATGATAGGCTTCTAGGCGAAACCCCCATTCGTCAGTCACTGACGTTACGTCTCCGTTCCCTCCTCAGGGAACGAGGGTTACATACATAACCGAGACGTTTCAGTGTTACAATCAGGAAGTATTCTGTTATTAGCCGAAGAAGAGCGTATTAAAGTAATATCCATATGACATTCATATACAGCTATAAGATAATACAAGTTATATGTTTAGTAAACAATGTATTCAGTTTAGCAGACATAATGAATGTGTTAGGTGGCGATTGCAGCTTGTGATCAAACATATGGATAAAATTTGTTTTATATGTTGATCTAAAGTTGGCGTCATCTGAAGTCTTTGCAAAGGCTGGATCCAAACTGAAGATGGTACAATCTGTAGTTAGCATAACAGAATTTTGGGGTGAAATATTCCTTTAAATAGGCATGTAGGTATGTTTGTTCATGTATGAAAGAGGCCCCAGAAGCTTCTTACATCTTTAGCTGGAAATGTTTAAGGGAGTGGGTCGAAGGACAAAGACATTAGACTAGAGGACAGAGTGACTGTAAAAAAGGACAAAAAAGCACTGAAGAGGGGTCACCTACCGCCCACGGCATCACTTGTAAAGAGCTGTTACCCAGCCAAAATAAACATTATAAGGTGCAATGAATTGAAAGTCATAGAAAGAGAAGGAAGACTGCTGACAAGATTGGCCGCCACAGGGGTGAGTGGATAAGAGAGGACAGCCAGAGCAAGGCAAAGATGTCATCATAAACCAGAAAAGAAAAACAGATCATGAAGGACATGAATGGGGTATGGAAGAGGTGTGTGGAGAAAGCAATAACAGAACAGGTTTAAAGTTTGGCCCTGTTGGTAAATGTTTAAACTACACCATCTGGTTCCTAATACCATCTTCTCCATTGATGACCATTCAAAAGCAGCCATTTATTCAGAATTTTTTTTAAAACTACATATATATTGCTGATATTTCATTATATTATAGTAGATGGCGAATGTAGCTTTCTCCTCTGGTGTACATATAGAATAGTAAATATGCTACCTGTCGCAGTCCAAAAAAAATAAAAAATACAGATCAAATCCAACTCCAACGTTCCACATAATCTATTAACAGACTTCTTGGTATTCCATGCTTATTTATATGGCATATGAGAGAAGTATAACCTCACCACTTTCTACAGAAGGTCAGTGTTATCATCACATGTTGAGCATATGTGTTGTCAGTGTGGGAGAGAGGCCAGACAAGATTCGTCTGGCGCTGAGAGAACCTAAGGGCTTTGAGTTGGCGCCATGACCTAGTAAATGTGTTCATCACAACACACGGTTCCTCACTGGGTTGAAAACATGACTGCTGATTGGACCATTGACACTCATTTTCTTTGTTCCCATGATTCCCCTGAGACTATCATCAAATTTAAATTGCACATTTTGTTGTGTTTCATGGGACAAGTTTATCAAAAGACATTCTCAATTTAGTGTTCTACATTTTCATGGTAAAACCCATGCATTTTTATTGCCAACGCATTAGCAGCATAGAAATAAGCTGTTAAACAGTAAAATTTAACAAATAAAATAACAAGCTTACAAAGCAGGAGCATCATGCTCTTTTTTTTGGAACAAATACCAGTGGCAATACGGGTTCATTTTGTACACCAAGAGATGATTCAACATTTCAGCTTTTTAAAATAACTTAAAAAATTATGCAAGTTTTTTTTTCTTTAGATTTTCTATAGCATGTAAGAGCTAAATTCTGTTCTACTTCTGTGTGATGTTTTTTTAATAAAACAAGCAAAATTGCAACTGAACAGCTAGTCAGACAAAATGCATTGTTATAGTCAGTCTAGTCCTATAAATCATACAAGAGTAGAATAGTTATGACAAAATCTTAACCATGTGAATGAGTAAACACTTAGCACAACAACCACGCAAATTTATCATCAAAGATACCGATAATTTATATTATTAATATTAACTTGTTTTTGTAACTTGATTAGTCATGACACTTGTAGCACAAAGTGTCAATAGATGGATTAAATAAGAAAAAAAATAAGTCCTTAATTTTTAAACAAATTAACATTATTACATTATATTATTATTATTATTGAATTATTTTACCAATTGAGAAGGAAAAACATGAAAAAAAATGTAAAGTTATGCTAAAAAGTTTAGCAATAGTCTTTAAAAGAGAATAAATAATGATATGATCAGTAAGTCATGGCAACTTGTGTTTTTACATTATTTTAACATTATTTTAAAATATTTTAAGCAATTTCAACATAATTTAAGGCATCAACAGAACTTAAGCTTTTAAGCTGAAGTAAATGGAAATGTTTTACAGTCTTTGTCAAAACGTTCGTTCATTCAGTAAAACTTTTCTATGATGACTGAGCACTTTCCGCATTCTGTCAGAAAGTTTTATTTTGTGTGCATCCTGTCAAGGTGGTGCTCCGTTTTTTATCTGCCATGATGAACTGTTTTTTTAGGGCCCTGTAGCATTGCAATATTCTTTCACTTTCTGTCTGTCTATCCCCTTATGCCTTCGGAAATCCTGAACAACTTAACTTCAACTGTTCCTAGGTGAGGTTATGAGGAGTTCAAAGCTGTTTAAACAGTTCTCAAGAATTCATCCAGGCATTCAACACTTCAGCCCCAATTCATCAAGAAACTGCTACTGTTGAGTTAACATGTTGACTTGTAAATTAATAATCACTTGTGGAAGACATGTCTCCGGATTTTGACAACTAGAGAGTGAACTTCACTCACACAACCTGCTCATTAGCACACTGTCACAGAGCACTCACTCTTACTCTCCAACAGCAGCTCTTTTATTGTCCCTTTCTCTTATTCTTTTGTTCTCATGCTTTTCTGCAGTGACACTCCATATGCATTTCCTCGCTCTCATCTTGTTCAGTTACATTTCCAAACAAATGCTTACCATGAAAAGAAAACACACACACGCACACACACACACACACACACACACACACACACACACACACACACACACACACACACACACACACACACACACACGCACACGTTTAAATATTTAAAAAATATTTATATTTTTTTTTTTTACACACACTATAGGTCACTATAGGTCAAAGAAATTAATACTTTTATTCAGCAAGGATGCATTAAAGACTTTTACATTGTTACTATTAAAAAATCCATTAAAAATGCCGTTCTTTGGAACTTTCATCAGTGATTTCTGAAAAAAAAAAAAAAAGTATTACGGTTTCCACAAAAAATAAGCAGTACAACTGTTTTCAACATTTACAATAATATGAAATGTTTATTGAGAACCAAATCAGCGTATAGTGAAATGATTTCTGAAGCTTTGTGTGACACTGAAAAAAAAAAATTGCCATCACAGGAATAAATTTGTTTAAATTATATTAAAATATTTTATATTGTAATAATATTTTACAATATTACTGTTTTACTGTATTTTATATCAAATATGAATTCAGCCTTGCTGAGCATAAAAAAATTCTTACCAACCTACAACTTTTGAACGGTTGCATGTGTGAATGAACCTAACTAATTAAATGAATAGCATTGGGATGAGGAGACAGACCACTCGTACAACATATAAATGACCTTTTTATTTCTGTCTGTCTAAACAAGTTTGTATGTATTTGCTTGACAAAGTGTTAAAACAGTTAGAAAGAATCAGCCATCTTCAGTATCATCACCTCGGAGAAAGAAAAGGCGAAAAGACGAGAGTGGAGTGTCCTTCTGCTCTGATGAAGCTGTGACGGACACAGATGGCTGCCTGGTTGCATCCCAACTGGCTCACATTGAAGGCGTCCTCTACATTGGCTCACCTCTGATTACCACTCAAAAATAAATGTGTTTATCATAGAACATATGAAGGAAAGTTGGATGTACTGTTTATACACTGACTGGCCTTGCAAAAGCTCATTCCAAACCCGTATGACTATATTTCTTTTTTTCCATGGAGAACAAAAGGTGAAATGTTAATTTCTTTAAATTCCCTCCTGTTGTTGTCACGATTACCTTGTCTCTGTTTTCATGGAATCTTATTTTGATGCCTCTTGTGCCTTTGTTAAGTTCCTGTGTATTTAGTTCCTGTTTCCTTGCTTCCATTATCATATTGGCTGCGTCTGAAAACTGGAAAATGCTGCCTTTGGAGGACACATTTCAAGGCATCAAGGCACTTCCGAATCCAATGTTAGCTTCACTTCCTGTCTCCTGAGATATCTTCATCTGATGGATTTTTGAAGGCAGCATAGATATATCCTTCGCTGCCTTTGATATCCTACAATCCTATGCGTTCCATTCGGTGACAGTTGAGCTAGAAAAAGAAAGATGGCATCTGAAAGTTGCGGTTGCTGGTGTAATGAACCAAAGCTCTCTTTATTTTGCTGTAGATCATTAAACTGTTATGCTGTCTCAGAAGTCTGTACGAAATCAGTTTTGTGAGGTGCCTTTGTGCGCAAACGCTGCCTTACAAGTCATTGTCTGGTAAGGCAGCGAGGCAACAAGTCAACTGCCTATAGGTTTACGGATGCAGCCATTGTTTGTTTCTGTCGTTACCCTTGTATGTTACCATGAAAATTAATCACCTGTCTCTCATTAGCCCCTTAGTGTGTTTAAACCCTCAGTCATCCTCTGTTCATTGTCTTGTGTTAACGTTTCATACTGGTGTTTCCATGTATATTTCCTGATGTTTATTAAATGTGATTTCATCGTTCATCTGCGTCAAGCCTCTTTGAATCTGAATTATCAAGTCAAGCCAGTACGTGCAGTTGTATTATAATGAAGAAAATAAGTCCTAAATGTTTGGAATATAATGAGTAAACAATGACAGATTTTTGATTTCAGGCTTTTCAGTTTAAAATAAATCGCTCTACGTTCCTTTAAAGAGAAACAGCTATGAGATCCCTGCAAACGCTCTGTTAGGAAAACAGATGCTAGTACTCAGGGAATCTTCCTGGTGGCTAATCAAAAGCTACCAAGTCCTGTGAAAGCAGTGTAAAAGCGTTGTTCTTGTCACTCACCTTCAGCATAACATCCTTAAGGCAGAAAGTTATCATTTGGTCATGTCAGCGGTAAGTTTTTCTTTTTTGTGTGTGCCTACATCTGTTATTCCCTCAGCTTCCTCTTCATGCACATGTAACAGGAGAAACGTACACATAATAAATATGATTATTTTGCATATTTTAAAGCGCCTTATTACCATCAGCATGAAGCTTTTAAAGTATAAAATATATTGTTATAAATAAACCATTGCCCTGGTGAGATAATCAATGTCAAACCGTTGACAGATTCCCCCTAGCTACTTCGGTATTTGACAAATCTCATATGATGCTCCTCTGAAGTTCATTAAAATTGCAAAAAAAACCCTGTATAAAATAACAATTTAAACATGTCTCCTGTCATTTGCAATAGTGCCTATGGAAATGTTCATCATTAAAGCTAAATTTCCTTGCCCTGTACATTTATGTAGTTGAAGAATACTTCTTGCTGCCTTGGCTTTAAATGGCCCACAAATGAGCCCTTGGATTCCCCCCAGAGAGGGTCTACTTTTGCGGAGGCTGATCGAGGGTGTGCCCACAAGGCATACAATGTACTTAAGGGTTACTGGGGCTCTAATCACTGGAGAGAGTGATACTGGAGGAGAGATGTGTGCCGTCTCAGAGCTGATGAGCTATTCACTGCCTGTATACTGCAGTGAGGGAACTCTCTGACCTAGTTGGGTATTGCCTTTAGTGCTGCTACTAATGAGTAGAGATGTCACATGCTGTTGCCCACATCCCAATTATCTCTGCTTCTACTTCAAATCAAGGAAAACTCTGTTTAACAGACAACAGATCTGCGGTCAAAGATTCCGCAAGAGGTTACCATAGATTAAAGAACTGAGGATATCAGAATTTACAGAGGCTGGTAATTACAGCTGTGCTGATACTTGGAGAAACAGCATAGCTGCTAGTGTGATATACCTTTTATGCCAATAGTTATAGTCAATATTGAGTAGCTTAACTTACATTTTAAACAAAATATCCCAGGTTACTTTATCTGTTTTTGTTCCACCAACGAAAATAGTTCCAAACAAAGTCACAGCAGCATTAAGCATTTCCAACCCCGAGCAACAGTAGCGTGTCATTCATGAACAGTTCGTTCATTTTGTGCCACTCGAAGTAGAAGATGCAATTTTATTTTTCATGATTTATCTTTGGCTGCATTATAATGATTTCCTAATTCAGAATATGATCAACAATTGCGCATGTAAAGATGTTTGGGGAATTTGGTTATTGAAAATATAACATTTGATAACATTTTAGAATATGGTTTCATCATTAGTAAATAACTACACAGGAACAAATGATTAATGCAATATTAATATTCTAGTAACTACTATTAATAGCTTTTACTAGAATGTTAATATTGTCTTGCTTATTTGTTCCTGTGTAGTTATTCATCACAGATGGAACAATATTCCAAAGTGTGGGGAATGAACGAAATGAATGAACTGACTTGAATCTTCACATCAATAAAACATAGTAGTGGTGTTTCGTTGCTGAATGAATCAGTGTTTTTGAAAGAAAAAAAAATCAGTTCATTGACCGATTCAATGATTTGCTTAAAGACCCCCGCGGTAAAAATCAAGTTCTAGGGCCCTATTTTAATGATCTGAGCGCATGGTCTGAAGCATATGGCGCAGGTGCACTTAGGGCGTGTCCAAATCCACTTTTGCTAGTTTAGCGAAAGAAAAAACAGTCGGCACGCCAGGCGCATGGTCCAAAAGGGTTGTACCTAGTCTCTTAATGAGTCATGGGTGTATTTTGGGCGTAACGTGCAACAAACCAATCAGAGTCTCATCACCCATTACCTTCAAAAGCCAGTTGCACTTGCACCATGGTGGATTCGCTATTTACATGGCGGAATTTGTGAGCCGAAAGACTGAATGCTTCTCCAGAGAGGAATCCTTTTATTTTTAATATTTAAACATGTTTGTGTGCTGCTGTGCATCCCTGTGTGTGTAATAAGCAGAATGTTCGCGCGTTGTGCATCCGCCTATAGGCGCATATTACTAACGCAACCTTTAAATAGCACAAAAAATAATGCGACTTTCGACCAGGTTTTTGTTGGTCAATGGCGCAGTCATTTTCAGTTGCCTCAAAATAGCAACGCGCCAACAATGCGCCTGAACACACCTCGTTTTCAGACCAGCACGCCCATGGGCGAACAGATGGGCGCGAGTGCGTTTGCTATTTAAACAACGTGGCGCTGGACATGAAATTGCGCCGGGTGTATGATAGGGCCCATAATGTTCTTTATATGTCTATGTGGTGTTTAATATGCTTTAAAACAGACCATGTGCAAATTCATAAGTCAACACCATTGCTGAGTATTTTCTTCTTAAAACTGTAATGAACCAAAGACCGTCTCAAAAACGTCACAAAACTACCTTGTTACCAATCCCATCAATGTGCGGGCAGGCTTTAGCATATCATCATTTCTATGCTGCGAGGCAGGGGAGTCTCAAGAGAAGCCAGGTTATCCCGGTATATATTTTTGTTGATATGAAAAATCGGGTATAATAATATAGCGGGTGAATTATGTATATGATGTATATTACGAAGTTATGATTAACTATCTGCCTTTCTCCACTGATGTTCTGAGTTGTTCAAAGCGTTTCTAAGGATACTGATTTTTAGAAGGCAGACTCAGATGGCGAATGGCAACATGGCTTGTGTAGCATTAGTAACACATAATGTGTAACACATTATTAGCTGTTTGATAATGTAGTCAAGCAAAAGGCTAATCATATTAATTACCGTTATGTGTCGACGTTGTAAAGAGCGATATCATTGTGCAGCATTTACTACATATTCATGGATCCGTGTATACTAAATGAAGAAAGGATGTAGCGTTACATTCAACCTATATTGAGGCATGAGGAAAGTTTATTTTGGTGATCAAAGATGAGTTTTAAGGGATAAAATTATTATAGACTACAGGGGGACTTTAAAAATTAATCATACTAATGCACAGAGCGACTATGCATCGTCTGGAATGTGCAAATAAAGAAAAGAATTTAAGAAAACTTAAAATGGAGGAAAACATGTTACACTGGAGCTAAATAAGCTAACAAAAAGTAATAAAAAAACTTTTTAAAACTGGATTGCTGAGTAATAATAATAATACTGTGCGAAGTATATTAATATCATTGCAGTGTTTGTCTTTTTGCTAGACCAATTGTTTTCTGTTTCAGATTGTTTTTGTAATGTAGTATTTTTCTTAGTGTAGCTTCCCAACTAACAGAGAACGTTCTCAGAACTTAGACTAATGTCACAGAAAGGCTCTCTAAAAGTTATGAACAAATGTTCTTCCAGTAACATTAACAGAACAGTTTTTTACTGTCCTCAAAACATTAGCACAAAATCATTCTCGTTCATGGAGTGTTTTTTTCCCTGAAAATATTTAGTTGGACGTTCATCTAAGGTTAGTTTTTTTTTTTTTAAATGTTATACTTGAAACTTTTGTATTCTGTACTCTTAACATTCTTAATTTTTCCAATGTATCATTTTGCAAACATAATGGGATGTTCCCTTAATGTTTACCTAACCAAGAAAAAAGTTTTTTTTTTTTTTTACATTTCAAAAAAATTCAAAGAACATTCAAAAATAATGTATCTATAACTTAATGGGAATGTTAGCAATCATTCTTAGAGTATATTTTTGTTAGCTGGGTTTTAGCTGATCTACAAGTAAAATAATAATACATTTTAATTCAAACAAATTTTTCTGCATATTTATTTAGTAAAGTAGCTGTGCATCTCAAAATAAAACCCTTCAGGGTGATACAAAGACCCTGATCACCCTGTCATTGTTTATTGTCACAATGACCAGCTTACCATACAATGTCCATTACTTATGTTTCTGCTAGCATTCCCCAGCTTTCACTAATGTGCAGTTTTGCAGAGGAAGCACTGCAGTCAGCCTCTTTGTCTCCTTTGTCTCCTGCACTGCACAAACCTCCCTCCTCTCCTAGAGGGACCCAGAGAGAAGAACACTCGGAACAAAGGGTTCTCTCCCACTCATACACACAAAGTCAACCAAAAAAGCACACAAAAGACAAAAAAAAAAGCAAACAGACTAACAATACGTATATATCTTCCATGCTGTTTCATGGCTTTTATCAGATATGGCATACCAAGAAAGCAGCAAACTACATTACACTTAACACAAAATGAAATCTTGGCCATGTATTGATGTTTTCACAAAGCAATTAATTCTGATTTATCGTGTTACTTACTCAAGGATCTACAATAATCACCTTGAGAAACTCTAAATTACCCTGTCTATTTTAAAAGCATTCCACATTCAATACGCCTCTTTAACTACAAATTATTTTGTTACAGCTGCATTGCAGGAACCGAGTTATCGGCAAAACGACTTTATCAACTAAAATAATGAGGTATGAGGGTATTAAAATGCAAAACTGATCCAAATATGTCAATGTTCGTAATGCAGTGAGAAAACATCAATAAACAGTAGGTCTGTGTCCTAATATGAGAAATGTGGTGCAAGGCTCTCATATAATGGCCTTCCACTGCTCCCAGCGTGAGCGTGGTTATACATTCAGAGATCCAAGAAAAGGATCTTTGATGATAAGCAGGCATTTTCAACCATATTCTGCACTATTTATTTCCACCAAGATGTGGAAGTTAGATTTCATTCACTTATTCTCCATAAAACTTATCTGAGAAACAGATAAGAGCTGAATGCAGGGAGACCCAGTAGATTTCTCGGCTTTTTCAACTTCAGAGAAAGACGGAAAGATAAAAGGAGGTTGTACAGTTAGCCATTGGAGACCACCACAAAAGCGTAAACTCTCTTCCATCTCTGCTTAACTGATGCATTATGGGGAGATTCTATAGTTTCCTTTGTTCGAGATCAGTGGGTTTGTAAAGAGTTTTTTGAAATACTATGAGACATCTGTGTTGGTGCACAACAGCAACCACAACGTGCACGTGCCATATAGGTGGGTAAATTATTACTTTTTAAATAATTTTATATGGGTAAATGATATATAAGAATGTCAACGATAGAATAATCACAGTGGTAACTTTATGGGTGTTTCTCAAACGGAAGGCTGCATCCTATCGAGACTGCGTCCTTCCTAGTCCAGTCCTTCTGAGGCTTGTAGGCTCGAGTCCTCCTCAGCAATTAAACACTAGAATGAGACGGTCTAGTAAGTGTGCATGGCTACGTCACACATGTTCCCGCCCCCACGGTCACGGCACGAAAATACTATTAAAACTTAATTTTGGAAAAATACTTTGTAGTACAAATCTTTATATTAACTGGCTTTCTATTAATGCAATACAGTGAATGACAACCGTCTGCAGTCTCCCAGTGGCTTACATTATTGTCAGTTTAGTGTTAGTGATTAATTTACAGCAAAACAAAAGATAACATCTGCTTTCATGTCCGAAAACATTATTTCATTTCATTATAAACTCAGACAAGCTCAGTACCGACTTGTTTTCCATCAGTTTATTTTTGTGAATTTAAATGTGTGCAAAGGATTGTGGGTGATTTAAGGCCGCGAAGGATACATCCGATGCATCCTTCAAAACAGGCCGAATGAAGGCTGTGAAACGAAGGCTGTCTTCCAAGGATCCTTCAAATTGAGATGGCCTTCAGCGACTTTTGATGACGTGGCAGCCGAGATATGCAGCCTTCGTAGGATGCAGCCTTCCGTTTGAGAAACACCCTATGCCATTTTTTAGGAAAAGTTTCATTTAAATAGTCATGTGGTATCAAGTAGTATCTTAATCATTATTCCTAAAAAAAGTTCATTTAAAATTTTCAAGGTTAAAAGTTTATATCATAAATTATTAGTTCATAAATAACGTTATACAACCTGAACCAACCAAAGAAAGAATCAAAACTTTAATTTAGAAACATGTTCATCATAGAAAAGGTGGATTCAAGGGGAGTTGTATGAATTGCACTTTTTAAAAAATATGTCAGTCGTTATATTTCATTTTTAATATCTTAATATCTCTACCTATCAGTGCAATCAGTCTTTCTTCATACATGTCCACTGTGCATGAGAAGCAACAATCAACCCTCAATCGTGATAAATCGTTCCTCACGACTGTGAGCGCTGTGCAAGTACATTTATGCCGCCTCTGCTCTACACAGAAAAGTCTGTGTAAATTACGTGTGTTCATTTGTAATGAGAACACACAGAGGAGTCCTTGCATTAAAGCTCAGATTTTGCATTTAATATTCGAAGATTACACTCTCAGCTCACGTTGTAATGCCCCAGGGATGTTTTTCCCGTGCCGCCACCTTCCTCCTCCTCTCTCTCTCTCTCTTTTTTTCACAAGAAGCATTTTCTCACACTCTGTTCTGGGTCTCACCATCACTTCAAAGGCCCTGATTGTCATTAGCGGAGTCTGCGTTATGAAAATTACATCTGTGGCATCAGGCAGCACCGTGCCGCATAACCTGCCTCGATCAAATCTTTAACTAGGTGACTGCAGGCACTCTTGTGTGAGTCTGTCTGAAAGAGAGAGAGAGAGAGAGAGAGAGAGAGAGAGAGAGAGGGTGGCTTTGAATGAAGTGTTTGTGGGGGTCGAGGGTTTAAGTTGTTCATCATTTACATGCTGGGAGTGCTGATCCTGACAGCAGCCACCACCTCATCATACCACTTAGGGAAATGAAAAGAACGAGACAGAGAGAGATGGTGGCAGAAGGTTAGGGGACAGGGAGGAGGGTGGGGCGAAGGGGTTAGTTTTAATCAACTTGCTGTATAAAGCTTACTTATGCAAATGGATCCCTGTGTGGATGAGATGCGGGTGATATCCCTGACAGAATGTCAAACAGCGACAAGATAACAGATAGCTGAGACGTGAGAGTAGATGTGTATTTCTGCTGTAAATGAACATAACAGCCAGGTTAACCATGCACACACAGTAGAATTGGGAAATATGAATAGGCCCAACATTTGATCATTTATAGAAGCAAACATAGTATTGTCATGCATAATGTAACAGAAGTTTGGAATAATTAAGAATTTTTTTAAGAAGTCTCTTATGCTCACCAAGGCTGCATTTATCTATTTTCTATTTTAATACATTTTAAAATGTAATTTATTCCTGCGATGACAAAGCTGAATTTTCAGCAGCATTTACTGCAGTCTTTAGTGTCACATGATCCTTCAAAAATAACATGCTGATTTGCGGCTCAAGAAACTTATCAACAATTGTATTATTATAAATGTAAAAAATTTAATGCTTAATATTTTTATGGAAACCGCAAAACACTACCATTTAAAAGTTTGGAGTAGGCAGGATTTAGGAAAAAATTAATACAATTCAGCTAAGACACATTACAGGCCCTACACCCGGCGCAATGCAACACCAGGTGCAACGCAAGTGTTTTTTGCTAGTTTCAGCCTGACGCAGTTATCATTTTCACGTCCAGCGCCACATTGTTTAAACAGCAAATGCACTCGCGCCCATCTGTTCGCCCATGGGCGTGCTGGTCTGAAAACGAGGTGTGTTCAGGTGCATTGTTGGCGCGTTGCTATTTTGAGGCAATTATAAACGACTGCGCCATTGACCAACAAAAACCTGGTCGAAAGTCAATAGCGCAGTATTTTTTCTGTTATTTAAAGGGCGCGTTAGTAATATGCGCCTATAGGTGGGAGCATTACGAGTGTACACTCTGCTTATTACACACACAGGGATGCGCAGCAACACACAAACATTTTTAAATATTAAAAATAAAAGGATTCCTCTCTGGAGAAACGTTCAGTCTTTCCGCTCGCAAATTCCGCCATGTAAATAGCGAATCCACCATGGTGCAAGTGCAACTGGCTTTTAAAGGGAATGGGAGATGAGACACTGATTTGTTTGTTGCACGTTACGCCCAAAACACACCCATGACTCATTAAGAGTCTAGGTACAACCCATATGCCTTGTGTGCCGACTGTTTTTTCCGTCGTTAAACTAGCAAAAGTGGATTCGGACACGGTCTAAGTGCACCTGCGCCATGCGCTTCAGACCATATGCTCAGATCGTTAAAATAGGGCCCTACATCCCAGCAAGTAATTTTGCATTTAAAAGACGTCTAATAGCCGTCCAAACACAGCCCTGATGTCTAGGCTAAAACAAGGCAAAATTTGGGCTGTCAGTGAAAATTTAACAGACGTCTAACCATAGCCCAAGAATAGACTAGTTATCTAGAACATGAACATGTCAAAGAAATGAAACCCAACACCTTGTAATCACTGTTGACTTTGCTTACATGATGGAATATCATACATCTCATAAGTTATTTTGGCAAAAAAGACTTTATCATAGCCGGACTTTATCGGGTCTATAGTTAACCGAGACAGTGAAATGACGGCTATTGCTTGCTAGGACTGATCCAAAAATGTAACTTTCAAAACAGTGACAAGACTTTTATAAGACTTTTACAAAAGATTCCTATTTCAAATAAATGTTGTTCTTTTGAACTTTCTATTCACCGTAGAATCCTAAAAAAACATGCATCCTGGTTTCCACAAAAATATTAAGTAGTAAAAATGGTTTTCAACTGATAATAATAAGAACCCTCAATAATTGAACACCAATAATAATTGAGCACCAAATCAGCATATTAGAATGATTTCTGAATGAATGTATTGTTTTAAAAAATATCTTTATTATTTCAAAACTTTGACCAGTGAACCGTCAGCTAAGGTCTAGCTATAAGGAAAAGGATTTATTTCCACTTTTTTAGCATGTATTAGTTCAGTGGTAGTTCAGCTATTTTCATAATAGTGTAGCTTTTCCAGTAACAGGCTGTTTTATCAAAATTGTAGCAGTGTAGCACGACCAAACACATTGCTATTTTTAATGAGGGAAAAATAAATCAAACAAACTCACCTAAACAGTCCCCCTTTTTTTTCCTCATAAGTCTGATTTATTCTAGTGAATCGGTTTATCCTGAACAGTCCAGTCTCTCAAATGTAGTGCTGGATAGTCTGCTTAATTCTAGTAAATCGGTTCTCAAACTGTCTATCTCCCATATGTAATGCCCGAATGTCCAATTCATTCGGATGATTCATTTGACTGAACAGAATCACAAAATGATTCACCAATTGGATCCCTGTATGTACAATGTTTGGTTATGCAAATTAGGCCAGTTTTGTTTGACACGTTTGACACTGTCATCCCTAATTTTTGATTATTCATTTACTCAAAACTCCTTTTTGAATGAGCAAACACAAGCTAAACTTTTGAAAGTAGCTTCTCCAGCACTATATAGGCTGAATAGAGTAACAGGAGAGTTCCCACATGTGTGTGATACATACAATCCACAAGGAATACATTAATCTGTGAAGTGCTGCTTTGGCGTTCTAGCTAAAAAAAAATCTACTACATAAACTACATGCATGAGTGATGTCTTTTAAAGTCTGCTTTATCTCATGCACTCACTCTTCTCCAGAAAAAACATCAAAAGCAAAGAAATTAGGTCAAACTCCAAAGAGGAAAGGAAGAACGAAAGTGGAGGGATACAAATGAATTGCTGTATAGTTGGGTACTTTTGGGCGAATCTCGTTAAATATTTTCACAGTAATTTATTTGGTTGCCTTTCAAACTTGATAAATGAAGTGCAATGAAACGGAGAGAACAAAATGGCTTTAGCTGAGGTTCTTACATTTTAAAGCAAATGCATGACAGCCACGACTATGCAGATCCTCAACAGTGTCAGGAGTCATTGCTGACTGTTTGCCTGAGGTAGTTAATATGCCAGGTGTTATTGCTGTTGTAAAACTGGTGAAATCTGTCAGCTAGATGATGCCTAAGCTGCTGGTCTCCGCACTCATATTGCATTAGCTCTGCGACTGCTCTCTTAGATCCCTCACTCAGCATTCTGGGGTTTTCACCCAGAAAATAAATACATAAATGAAATCAAATTTACATAATGTAAGAGTTTACAATGTCAAGTCAGTCAAACCCAGTTAAATCACTATTTGATATACTATTAGTATTTTATGGTAAATAAATGCTACTTTATATTTTTTTCTGCTAGAAATATTTAAAGGGGTGATATCACACACACACACACACACACACACACACACACACATACACTCACCTAAAGGATTATTAGGAACACCATACTAATACTGTGTTTGACCCCCTTTCGCCTTCAGAACTGCCTTAATTCTACGTGGCATTGATTCAACAAGGTGCTGAAAGCATTCTTTAGAAATGTTGGCCCATATTGATAGGATAGCATCTTGCAGTTGATGGAGATTTGTGGGATGCACATCCAGGGCACGAAGCTCCCGTTCCACCACATCCCAAAGATGCTCTATTGGGTTGAGATCTGGTGACTGTGGGGGCCATTTTAGTACAGTGAACTCATTGTCATGTTCAAGAAACCAATTTGAAATGATTCGAGCTTTGTGACATGGTGCATTATCCTGCTGGAAGTAGCCATCAGAGGATGGGTACATGGTGGTCATAAAGGGATGGACATGGTCAGAAACAATGCTCAGGTAGGCCGTGGCATTTAAACGATGCCCAATTGGCACTAAGGGGCCTAAAGTGTGCCAAGAAAACATCCCCCACACCATTACACCACCACCACCAGCCTGCACAGTGGTAACAAGGCATGATGGATCCATGTTCTCATTCTGTTTACGCCAAATTCTGACTCTACCATCTGAATGTCTCAACAGAAATCGAGACTCATCAGACCAGGCAACATTTTTTCAGTCTTCAACTGTCCAATTTTGGTGAGCTCGTGCAAATTGTAGCCTCTTTTTCCTATTTGTAGTGGAGATGAGTGGTACCCGGTGGGGTCTTCTGCTGTTGTAGCCCGTCCGCCTCAAGGTTGTGCGTGTTGTGGCTTCACAAATGCTTTGCTGCATACCTCGGTTGTAACGAGTGGTTATTTCAGTCAAAGTTGCTCTTCTATCAGCTTGAATCAGTCGGCCCATTCTCCTCTGACCTCTAGCATCAACAAGGCATTTTCGCCCACAGGACTGCCGCATACTGGATGTTTTTCTCTTTTCACACCATTCTTTGTAAACTCTAGAAATGGTTGTGCGTGAAAATCCCAGTAACTGAGCAGATTGTGAAATACTCAGACCGGCCCGTCTGGCACCAACAACCATGCCACGCTCAAAATTGCTCAAAATTCTTTCCCATTCTGACATTCAGTTTGGAGTTCAGGAGATTGTCTTGACCAGGACCACACCCCTAAATGCATTGAAGCAACTGCCATGTGATTGGTTGATTAGATAATTGCATTAATGAGAAATTGAACAGGTGTTCCTAATAATCCTTTAGGTGAGTGTATATATATAATGTTTTATAATTATTTTATATATGAATTACTGATAATGTTAGTAAATTTTATGCCAACATAAAAACAGTCAAACTTTAGTTTCTCATGATTATTTTACATGCAATCTCAGATAGAATTCCTTTTTTTAAGAAGCACCTCCTTGGCATGTGAAATGAACAACACTGGGGTCAGATCAGGTCAAATATAGTTGTTAACTGCTCCATCCTTCAATAACAGCCTCTTTATGACAGGTCTGTACTTAAATATGACATTTCAGACTTTTCAAATCAGGCTGAATTGATCAGGGCCCTTTGTTAAAAATAAACTTTGGCTACTTATTTGTAGCTTTTGAAGGAACAGAACAAGGTTTGTCAGGATTATTAGTTCTTTTGGTGTTTTGGAGTGATAATTTGGCTTCAGAATGTTACAGTATATTTTTATAGAACAGTGAATACAAAGATGTTGGAATCGCATCTCTTTATACATCTCATAGAAAGAGAAATAAATGATACTGAAGGGAGTTACTGAATGTCAAAAAGAAAAAAGAAAAAAAGAAAAAGGGAAATGAAGAGAGAGAGAGTCTCCACCATTTCCATCCGACAGTATACATGAATTATTTCTCTTCAGAATGTTGAATAAGATTTATTTTAAGGTAAAAGCCAAATAGATAAGAGAGCTCTAGGCTTCATGTTTTATTAATGTAGGACTATTTACTGAAGTTGATGTCAGGTAAGCTAAGAAGCTCCCCAGGCCAGTCTAAGCGCAGAGGGCTTGTGTCCAATATTAGACCCTGTCTAATAAAGAGAGCAGGTCAAGGCCATAGGTAAACATATAGCTGCCATAATTCCCACGGAAGAGGACACAGGGAGCAATAAGAGGCACTATAATGGTAAAAAAAAGACGGAAAGACACAGACAACAGAGCTAATAATCTCAGTATTGCAATGAACATGGTGAAAAAGCCCATCCATCTTTGGATTTGGGGTCAGTGTACTTATGCTGTCAGACAAAGGGTCATTGTGAGAAGGGATGGGTATGTGGTTAGGTAATGTTGCCTTTGTGGTGGCCCTTGGGGCAAATATGTTTCAAGTGTGTGCCTGTGTTTATGTACCTCATTTTTCAATCACGAAACAAAGGTGACACATTCTGGAAAACATAGAAGAGCATTGTTTTTATAATGCAGTAACAAAAAATATCTGAAAGTCTGCTACTTAAAGGAACAGATTGCCTGAAAATGTAAACACCATTTTGTTCCAAACCCTTGTGACTGAAGATGGTCTGTGCTTATTCGTTTTTTATGGAGACTAAAGCTTTCGCTTCAACATAGGACACAAAAGCCCCATAAAAAAAAAAAAAGATGTTGTATGACTGCAGATGGCTTGCATAAAGCATTTGGGTTGTATGGACCACTTTTATGCTACTTTTATGGTGCTTTTTGTCCTTTTTGAAGCTTTTGGAAAGCTTTAGTTTCCATTCATTGTTATTGCATGGAAAGCAGCAAGGATCTTTGGATAAACTATCCACTTTTGTTCTGCAATTGTCCTTTTATGTGGTCTCAAAGATGCATAGACCTCACATGGGACATCCTGCTGACCTTACATTTACATCTATATGAGAGCATGTGAATCCTTCAATATTCAATTCTTCAATGATTCAATATAATTTCGATTGGTTGAACTGTGTGGCGTGACTTACATAATCACTTCAATTGTACTTCAGTGTGTCTCTGTCTCAAATAAATGTGACCCACTTAAATTCAGCCAGCACTGATCATATTGGCTCACTTCTGTAGTCCTATAAGCCCCTCTGCCAGGTCTCTATACTCCATTCAATCATCTTCAATTACAGCTCATATAATCCAGGATATCCCCTTAATGGCCTGACGACAAGGCTTAACTGAATTTATTTTTTAAATTTAAGGTGTTAGAATTAGTCCAGACAACTTAAACGTTTTCATCGAAAGAATACTGCACATTATGCATATGATTTGCCCTTATAGGTTTTATAGGTTTAAATAATTTAGCATTAATTTTTTACTTTATTAGTTTTATACTTAAAATGTTCCATGAGGTCTTCCAATTATGATATTGTTAATTTTATTTATTGATAATAGATAAAGATGTTGAAGTATGCACTTCTTTTTTTAATGTTGTTTGGCCCAACCAGGCAACCAGGCCCATCATTCTAATATGTTGATTTGGTGCTCAAATAACAAATGTTGAAAAAAGGAGTGCTGTTTAATATTTTTGTGTAAAACATGATAATTTTATTTGAAATATAAATCTTTTGTAACATTATAAATGTCTTTACTGTCACTTTGGATTTAAAAGTATCACATTCTATTAAAAATACTGACCTCAAACTTCTGATTCTGAATAATATAATTAATTAATAAATATAATATATGTTGCATTATACAAACATACACAATGCCAGACTGTAGTCAAACCTTCCACCATTGAGCTTTCAAGGCTTTTTAATGATCTGATTATTACCTCACCTCAACACCTGCCACCAAAACCATCATGGGAAGCAGAGATGTTGCCTCACTCATTGATGTGTTTAGGCTGTAGAGGACTGACAAGTATCCAGCCTCTATAGATTCTTCAATGATTAGCTTATGTAAATGTCATGGAGAAAATTCACACAGGACTCAAAGCACATGTACACACAGAGGGGGCGCACCTGCGTGTCGTGGGTTTCCCACAAATGGTTTTTAATTGCTTTACAGGAAGACACCTGCACTGGTTCTTAATGCTGCAAGACATTATCATTATCATAGGGAAACATATTAATGGTCCCAAGACAAATAGCCCAGAGAAATTGCTTTGGCCAATTGGTCTTTGTATGTGACACTGTATATTGAAGTACATGTTCAATTATCTATGGTAATTGCTGTTTTTTTTTTCTCTCTCTCTCTTTCTAAATAGGAAAAAGAAAAATCACAGCAGTGAGATTTAATGACCATTCGTTATTTTAAAACCAGGGACAGAAAAAAAAAGTTTACCAAATTAGCTGACTACCATGAACTACTACAACCCATTTCTGCTGTATTTAGTTTTCTAGCCTGTAAATTTTAAGATCTACAAGTTAATTCCACCACATTCCCCAAAAGCGATCATAAAAAGCATCAGACCATAACACACAGTGAGCTTCTTGATACCCAATTTTCTCGCGCTACTGGGTTAAAAGAATGTTAGCGCTCAGAACCTCCAGTAAGCTGTGAAGATACCTCTGCCATGATTTCTCTACAATCTCCTGCACAGCTTTACAGTGTAGGAGATTAAGCAGTTGGGGGGTGTGCCTCTTGGCTGTTGTACTGAGAAAAATCAATAAGGATCAGTGATGTTAGCTTATAGGCCAGCTAATCCTTATCTTAACAAGCGCATCCTTCAGCCTGCATCACCACTAACTCCTAACAATCACTAGTCAGCCAAATGAATGAGGGAGCACAGGGAAGTGACTGTGGCTTTTAGGCAAGTGGGGCCTGGTATTGATCCAGTACAGTTTCTAGACAACACCGCTGGGTATCAGAGGTCATAATCCGAAGGGCATCGACACAAGTCTTCAGCCCAAATCCACCAATTTCTGAGACAAGGAACTATATCAACCACATCTGCATCTTATAAATGGTGTTCAGGGTGAGAAGACAAGAAACAAAAGCGAATACGGTTCGATAGAGAGGAATATTAACTAAATCATGACCTGGAGTGCAAGTCTGATAAAATAAAGTCTAGGTTTGGGGAAATGGATATTTATTTTTAAAATACATTTATAGTTTTATTCATCATTATTTCAAATAATATATAAGAAATGTGGTTTATAAAAAAATTGAAAACTTAAAAATTGAAAAATTTAAATTGTAATAATATTTCACAATATTACAGTTTTACTGTATTTTTGATCAAATAAATGCAGTCTTTGTGAACATAAGAGAGCTCCAACCCAAATCAAACACACCTGAACAAGCTAATCAAGGTCTTCAGAATTACTAGAAAGTTATAGGTGAAACTCAGAAAAGAGGGTGAGAGGATCCAAATGCAGTGGAGTTTAATAAATCAAGAAACAATACACAAGGAACCATTAACAAAGTAAAAGAACTGTGATCTAGAGGAACAAGACCCACCAATGAACACTGGAGTTTAAATACACAAAGGGTAATAGACAAACAAGACACACCTGGGAACATTCAAAAAACTAATAAACAAGAAAACTACTAACTGACTACAAAATGGAGACCAGGCAGGAAGTAACTTAAAAAACACACACAATACAATATTTGTACAATATTTATTTAAATAAATGCCAATTTGATTTAAAATATAATGCTATAATAAAATATAATAAATTAAATATTCAACAAAATATATTCAAATCTACAGTATAGTCAGTTTGTTGATAAGGAAATAACAGAAACAAAGAATTTAATGATTATAGTGACAATAATCAAAGTGTTCAATCAGCAATACAATATAATTATTCTACTTGCTCTTAGGATACATAAAAATACATATGAAGACACATGAAGAATTGTCCTTTTCTGCTGTCCCTTCACGTCTGCCTATGTAGTGTAGTAGGATAGAAAATGGTGTCCAGTGGGGTGTGAAATTTGTCTTGTGAAGAGATGAGGTCGAGATAAGGGGCCTAGATCTACAGCCTGATGGAAGGTGTGCTTGGAAGAAAAGACTTAATTTAGAGATGGGATACAGGGCTGAGCAAGGGGAAAAGTCGAGTGGAGGAAAACGAAGTCTGATGGACCCAATGTGGCTGGGATTTTTCGGTGCTCCAGGTTTGAGCACCTGTGGTAATGCAGCCCATTTGTCTCAGCAAGGTAAGGACCTGCCACAGCTTCCTCTCGGGCTGTCCACGACACCTCTATTTGCTATGCAAGTCAGGTCATCGCCGTTCTCCCAAGAGAGAGGGGCAGGGAACAAGACAGAAGATTGAAGAGCCAAGGAAGTGAAGAAAACACCAAGTGAGGGCGAAAGAAGTGGGAGGGATGGGAAATATGAAAGTTCTCCATACCTATTCGTACCATGTTGACACTATGTATTACCTCACCGAGACAGATTTTAATGCCACTGAGAGGCTGAGGACTTAATCTGCTGTCAATTTGATACAGCAAGGGGGCTCTCGCCCTCATTTTTTAACCCCACACCCTGCTGAGCTGCGTAGAGTTAATAGCCTCCCAGCAGCAGGAGCTAAGACAGGGGAGAGGAAGGAACAGGACAGGAGGGGAATGAAGAAAGATGGAAGAAAAGACTCACTAGGTCATTATGCATCCACTGTAGCTTCCAGGGATCATCTTTGCACACATTTTGACATTGTTTGGTGGAGCCATCGATCAGGGCGGAGAAAGCTCAGAGCCGTACCAACGCCACTGAACAGGTGAAGCTGGAAGAAAATACAAGATGTGATGGTGATTGAAGATGATGATCGAGACCGTACCAGGTCACTTTTAATCAAACTCCTGCCCCATACTGCGCAAAGATGACACTGATGATGATGACAATGGTGTTGACGATTATGATGATGTTGATGATGATGCCCACCATTGGGGAAGTCTGTCCCTTTGGGCAGCATGCTGACAATATGAAAAAAACCCTGAAATGGTCAATCAAACCTGACAACTGAGTTCCTGTCTCACACAGATAGCTTTGCACCATATACCCAGTTCAATCCCCAGTGCTCCAAATTAAAACCAGACCATTTCTGCTTCCCTTGATGGGATTGAGAGCGTCAAAACACCCTTGAGGTGATAGTGGCTTGCTCTTTTCGCTCACACACAAAGCTGGGCAGAGCTGTAACAACGATAGTACTGCAATAAAGTCATCAAAAGCCCCTGAAGTCCTATTCATAATTAAAGTTTTTATTAACAGCTGTCGTGGGTACAGGAAGGCCAACGGGTACTTAGTTGACCTTTCGGAATGCGATTTCTTGAGTTATGTGCTGTAATCGCAAGCGGATCACACATCAACAAAAATGAAGGTTACGTTTCTCACAAACATGTTGGGTTTTGTGCCATGTTGTACGTTTTAAATGGGCTCTCGAGCTCAACCAGCAAGACTAGTTTGAAATCTGTTGTTCTCTCCCCATGATGCCTTGGGAACAAAAATATTTTCTTGTTTAATATTTTGTCATGTTTTCCAGTACAAATATCTAAACATTCTTAAATCAAGAAGCAAACTTGAGAAGCAAAATGATCTAATATATGTCTTGTTTTAAGGAAAAAATATCAAAATTAAATGAGTTTATGCATAAAACAAGAAAAAAATATCTGTCAATGGGGGTCAGAAAAATACTGACAGGTGAAGTGAATAACACTGATTATCTCTTCATCACGGCACCTGTTAGTGGGTGGGATATATTAGGCAGCAAGTGAACATTTTGTCCTCAAAGTTGATGTGTTAGAAGCAGGAAAAATGGGCAAGCGTTAGGATTTGTGCGAGTTTGACAAGGGCCAAATTGTGATGGCTAGACAACTGGGTCGGAGCATCTTCAAAACTGCAGCTCTTGAGGGGTGTTCCCGGTCTGCAGTGGCCACTATCTATCAAAAGAGGTCCAAGGAAGGAACAGTGGTGAACCGGCAACAGGGTCATGGGCGGCCAAGGCTCATTGATGCACTAGCAAAGGCTGGCCTGTGTGGTCCAGTCAAACAGACGAGCTACTGTAGGTGTCAGAATACACAGTGCATTGCAGTTTGTTGCTTATGGGGCTGCATAGCCGCAGACCAGTCAGGGTGCCCATGCTGACCCCTGTCCACCGCCAAAAGTGCCAACAGTGGGCACGTGAGCATCAGAACTGGACCACGGAGCAATGGAAGAAGGTGGCCTGGTCTGATGAATCACATTTTCTTTTACATCACGTGGATGGCCGGGTGCGTGTGCGTCGCTTACCTGGGGAACACATGGCACCAGGATGCACTATGGGAAGAAGGCCAGCCAGCGGAGGCAGTGTGATGCTTTGGGCAATGTTCTGCTGGGAAACCTTGGGTCCTGCCATCCATGTGGATGTTACTTTGACACGTACCACCAACCGAAGCATTGTTGCTTTCATGGAAACGGTATTCCTTGGTGGCTGTGGCCTCTTTCAGCAGGATAATGTGCCCTGCCACAAAGCAAACCGAGCAAAACCACAAACCAAGTTCAGGAATGGTTTGAGGAGCACAACAACGAGTTTGAGGTGTTGACTTGGCCTCCAAATTCCCCAGATCTCAATCCAATCGAGCATATGTGGGATGTGCTGAACAAACAAGTCCGAGGCCTCGCAACTTACATGACTTAAAGGGCACCTATTATGCAAAATTCACTTTTACATGGTGTTTGAACATAAATGTGTGTTGGCAGTGTGTGTACACAGCCACCCTATAATGGTAAAAATCCACACACACCTTTTTTTAATCCCCATAAATCATAAGTAGTGTCTCAGAACAGTCTCAGTGTCTTTATCTTTTGTTGTTTGATTCATATTAACAGCAGATATAGCAGTAGGTACTGTATATTACACTGCTTTCACTTTAGTAACGTTACACAGATCTAATATACACACAGGATTTCTGCACTTGCTGCATACGTGCACAGACATAACCAACTGTTTTCATGTGAACTTTGTGTGTTTCTGACATAACCTTGTGTGCATTTGACAGTTTAATTGCAATAACACATGAAAGAGAACTAGTCTGGTTTAATAGCCTACTCACGGACGACATCCAGCTCTCTGTGCGCATGCGTCGGGTGTGTGTGTGTGCTCAAGTTGAGAGCATAGACTGTAAGGTTGAGAGTGATATGGCTTTAAAACACATGCAGATTATAATATTTCATGATATTGACGAACTGCAATGTTACGTGTTCGTGATAGAGATGATAATCAAAGCCAAACAGATGTATCATGTTTTAGTTTTCATTCGGGTGTTCACGAGCTGTGAAGGCTCCGCCCTCTGGGGTGGGGAGCAGCAGCTCATTTGCATTTAAAGGAGATACACACAAAACAGCTCATTTTTCTCAAACCCAAAAATTGGCTTTTTTTTTTTTTTTTAAATGATATATTAAATGAATGAAATTTTGATCTGAAACTTCACAGACACAATCTGGGGACACTTGAGACTTATATTACATCTTGTAAAAAGGGGCATAATAGGTGCCCTTTAAAGGATCTGCTGCTAAGATCTTGCTGCCAGATAACACAGCACACCTTCAAGGGTTTAGTGGAGTCCATGCCTCGACGGGTCAGGGCTGTTTTGGCAGCAAAAGTGGGCCAACACAATATTAGGAAGGTGGTCATAATGTTATGCCTGATCGATGTATGTTTTCATGTTATAAGCAAACATTTAATTTTGATAATTTTTTCATAAAACAAGACATAAAATCTTATGTAATTTTGCTTCTCAAGTAAATAGTATATCTTGATTTAGGCATATTTAGATTTTCTTGCTGGAAAACAACAAATATTGATTAAGAAAATCTTTTTTTTTCTCTTTTTTTGCAGTGCATGACTGGGACAATTAATGCTTGATGAATTAGTTATCATCCTTGCAGTGCCATCAATATGAAAGGTTAGCGTCTAACTATGGCTTTCTGTCTAACTTGGTACACAGGCAGATTTTATTCAAGACATCTGAAATCAATGGCATGAAATAGTCCAATCCACAATAAAGTAGCCATCCAAAGAGAGGTGAAGGGGGAGGGTTTGGCTCTGCCTTTAAGTGTAATGAAGGTGGTTGTTGAGTATGCAGAGGTAGTAAGATGTTTTAGTGGCTTGTAAAATGCAAGCGGTGGAGCCAGACTGGTAAAGTTTTCTGCTTGGCTGGTTCTCGCAGACAGAACAAAAGAGCAGTGTGCGTCCACAAGAAAACAGCTGGCGCTTAGCACACTTGGCACATGTGGTGATACACACAGAAAAAGACATGCACGCATATACAGACACATATTTTATCCACTGTTAAATAGGCAAAGTAAAACCTTTTTCTCTTTTAAATCAGAATATCCAGAATATATTTTACGAGGTGGCTAATTTGTAAGAATTGTGAATCATATACATTTGTATGAATTAAAAAAAAAAAAAGTCACCAGGAAGGACCACCATTAACCCTGCCTCTAAACTTACCCGTACTTACGAATTGTTGTGAGATTGCGTTGGAATATCTGTATAATTTATTTAGGACACTGAATGCAAACTGAATTATGCATTACACAACCTCATCTTTAATGAACCATAATGAAACGTAATTTAACATTGATAGCCCACTGCATTAAAAACTGGTATTAGGGTCAATGACATGACGCTCATCTGGATGTATTCGTTTAATTAAAAATACATTAAAAATGCAGTTCATACATAAAATGAATTTGACGGTGAGCATGTTTTAATTTCTGAATTAACATTCATTTTGTTATTATTTTGGCACATACATTCAAAAATGGCTGTGGTAATATAAAGAAAAAATATTAAAAGAAATTCTTGAGAAATTGTTTGGCATAATCGTTTATTATTATTTCTTAGGAAAAAAATCTTTTACCAATTTTAAAATGACTTTAAATATTTTAAAACTGCTTTACTGCTTGTTCATACTGACAAACATTTGACTGACAAAACACCATCTGGTGCAAGCAACCTGCAGAAAAAAAAACATATAACAGGAAATGATATCATAAAGGACCCCTGCAGACCCTCGTTACTATGTCACGGTCTATAAGTGTTTTAAAACATCAAATACTGCAATTTGTCCTTTTTATGACGTCACGCAAAAGGTCATATGAAGGTCATATGGGGTCAAAGGTCATATATACTTATATTTATACATGTATATACTTTTTTGAGAGGTGTGTATACTCACATGGTCAAGATATAAGAAAATGTTATTTTGACAGTAAAGACATTATTTCTTTTTCCTTTATCATGGACACTATAAATGACTCTTTCATTTATCCATTACCCTAATAATAAAGTTAAAAGTTAAATTTCCATTATTTACTACACAGCAAGATAATGGCAGTACAAGCAAGATTCAGTTTAAACTTCGGTATCCAGCTGCCAAAGCTCTTCTGCATTTCAAAATGAGAACATATGAAGGAAGAATTCAGGTCAGTACTTGGCCACCATCTGATGAATTTGTTATATAGCTTACTGTTTAGAGTTTCTCTATCCTGCTATCAGTGCCAGATGGGCTAAAAACCTATTTAATCCCCTCCTGCCCTTTTCCTACCTATTTCATACCATGGCCTCTATCATCTTAATGAGAATTCTTTATGGCAGAGGAGTGGATGCATTTGGAGTGTCCAACCGTAATGAAACCACAAAGGCTTGATATTGGGAGCTACACACACAACACACACATAAGAAAAAGCACCAGGCAGTGGATTGTAAAACAGGGCTGTTAAATCTAATCCAGTTTGACACCACCTTCGCCAACCATTCTATGAAATTACAACTTGTGTTGTTGGTAAGGAAGGCCTCCCCTGGATATTCATTCAGCACACTATGGATACTATATACATCCATACATTATCTAACACAGACGCACATCTTCTCACCCCCATAAACATAGCAGCCTGACTTTTCACTGTGTTCTGTGCAATCTCATCATGGCCAATTGCTGTAATCCATCTCAATCTGCAACCTCTGGCCCACTCTGTTGCTTTCTAATGAGGACTGCGGGTCAGGCCTCATTCAGCACCCCATCCCCCGTCTATACCCACGCCATGATTACCCAAACTGACGCGTGCCCCCCATAATAGCAAATTCATGAGGGACATTCTTGAAAGACTTATATCCATATAAGCCAGAAGCAAGCAGCAATTCCATGTCTGGTGGGTGGTTTGGAATAAGGGATTTCCGAGTATTAATGGCAGTTTGTGTGAGCCTATAATGAGATAACCTGTAGCAGAATGATGCATCATAATATGCTCACAAATAGGAACACAGTCCAGAGGTGGCCTTTTCGTTTCCATCGTCAAACATGCCACACATATGATCATGTTCAGGAGTAAGGCTGGTGCTGAATTTTTCAGCTGTCAATCATCCATGCTTGATTGACAGTATCAGATGAGAGTATCACCTTTCACACTAAGCCATAAATAGTTTGCAGCCGTGGCCTTTGATGCGATTTGAATGCTTCAGCAGGGTGGGGTTAAAGTGCAAAAAATACCTCAGCTTATAAGAAGCATGTAAAGGACACATGTACAAATGTTTTTTAGACTTGCCTATGTGGGGTCTATATTAATAGAATAGAATATATTTAATAGAATCTTCTGATGAAAAAACTGGAGAATCACTTGATGGGCTGTCACACAGGACATATTCTTGCCAGACGCAATGGAATGGTACAAAACGCAGGTTCTGTTAACAGTTTTCTCACAAGCATTCTTCTGCCGCTGCGAACAAAACAATGTACCAAAATATCCTGATAGTGTTTCATGTACTACTATTAAGCAGTGCTGTAACACCACCACTGAATCTACAGCATGAAATACACAGCACAATCAATTCCTGAACAAAATCCTGAATTTTACAAACCGGTTATTTTTAGTGAATCAAAAACAGTGCTACCAGTAGCTATGTTTCCATCACCCTGTTTTAATGCGCATTTTGAAGTATCACGAGTGATGGAAACGCCAAACTTAATTCACAAAAACGTTTTTACCCTCACTTGAGGTGGTTTTTACCTTTGGCGAAAAAGAGTTAATGCGCATAATGGGAGATGGAAACGCATTTGCCGAATAAAAATGAAATAGCGAACATTAAACCCATGTGACTAAACGTCTGTTTCCCCTGATGGGGACATTCTAAAACGCTTAACGTGGCTTAATGTACTAAGAAAGTGATATTAAAAGACCAAACTCAGTAAACACAATACTAATAAAGCATACTATGTGCAGAAAAGCAGATGAGTCCAGAATATGAATGCAACGCGTTTAATTACATGTTAAGTGTTTTCTCACAAGAAAACAGCTACCAGTAGCTATGTTTCCATCACCCTGTTCTTATGCGCATTTTGAAGTATCGCATCAGAAACGAGTGATGGAAACGGCAAATTTCGCAAAAAAAATCCCTTATATTATAATCCCTAATAATTCTGACGTAGCGAACATTAAACACGTGACTAATCGTCTGTTTCCCCTGATGGGGACATTCTAAAACCCTTAACGTGGCTTAATGTACTAAGAAAGTGATATTAAAAGACCAAACTCAGTAAACACAATACTAATAAAGCATACTATGTGCCCAGAATATGACGAAAGAACGCACATTTGTGTTCAGAGTGAGAGAGCTTGTTGGAATAGTTCTCCCTCTGTGTTTATGACAATCTCTGAGTAATGTGAAAAATGTGAGTACAGATTTGGTTTTTGCAGATCACTAAACCTGCCTGTGTTTTATTAATAATGTATAACATATTTTGTCTTTTTTATAACTGTTGGTCCATTAAGCCTCATTATAAGCATTTTCTTGGTTTTCTATGAATCAAAAACAAAGCACAACAAGTGTAGCCAAATTCCCAAACAAATGACTGTTATGATCAAATTTATCTCATGCTTTGGAGAAAAAACGGAATTACAATTTATTTATCCAAATATTTCTTCCTCAAAAGTTTAATTTCTTCCTCAAAAGTTCTCATTAATCGAACCAGATCGCTACTCCTCATGAAGTAATGCCACTCTGAATTTCAAGTACATCAAGGATGCATAGTGGGCACAAAGTGGGCGGATTTGGCTCATGGCGGGACAGGGCCATAGGAGTGAGCAGGTGAAACTAGAAGTTGAGGGGGAACTATGTGTGTGTGTGATTTCACTGACATAAATAATTACTGTGGAACAAAGCAAAGCTACTGAATTATGAAGGATCAAGATTTAACATGCACATGAGCGTGTGCATATGTGACATTGTTTGTGAGTATAATTCATAGCTGGGTGAGTTTTTACAAAATTATTGTTTAACTATGATAGAAAGCCTACAGAAAATGGCTGTACTGCTCTATTAGAAACATGTTCCTACTTAACTTCCATTTATTACATGGGTAAAAATCACTCGGCGTAAGTGCTGGACTGAGACTAATTAGACTTCCATCAGTCAGTAACTCAATTACCATGTACATGCTTTTGAAGGCAGTACAACATCAAATGGATCAAAGAGCCAAACAACACAATGACTTAGCGGCAGGTGTATGAGAAAAACATTATGATATAAATGAGCTGATTTTACTGTCAGTTGAAACTGAACCAGTTAGACCATAATTACAAAAGACTCCTGGGCAGTCTGGAATAATTTGAGAAGAGCAGCAAAGAAAGCCTCTTTTATTCAAGCTTCTTTCTCACTCTTCCCTTCTCATTCTTTTACTCTCCTCTCTCTCTCTATGCACTTACACACACACTCAGTTTCTAACTGCCTGGACCAGCACACTGTTGATTTCCCTCGGGCACACCCAGTGTTCCCGCTTTTATTGTTATGGCCTATTAAATTCCATGATGGAGAGGCCAAGTTGGGGATGGCATCTGTTCTGCCGGCCGTCCCAGATGGATACTTGCACCAAGTTAACCAAAGCAGACGATTTCTGTAGAGCTGAATATATTTGCCGAAAAGGTCAGATCGATTTAGGAATCATTTATTGTCTACTTTAATGTCCTGTTCAAGGCTGTTGGCCTTTTTCCACCCAATATTTTATCTGCAGTTGCAAGGCCCTAGTGAGCTGTGGAGAGCAGGGTGAAATGTCTCGTTTATCTGAGGGCCTTACATAAGTCTTGGTAGGAGATGACTGAAGATTAGACTATCTGTTGTAGTGTTTGAAGGTGCAGATTAAAGCCAGAGAGATGAAATCAAGAGCAACCGAATGTGCTGAAAAGACTGTAGCCATCGGTTTTGTCAGCTAATTGGCTCTTTCCCTTTATTCTATCCCTATCCCTAAGTTGATGTGAGGTGAGCTTTAAAAGAAGTGTGTTTCAAAATTCTTGTTTTTCCAAACCTGTATGACTGCCTTTCTTCTGTGGAACACAAAAGATGATTTTTTTTTTTTAGGCCACACTGTGGCAAGCAGGGTGGGGGCGAGATCTGTGGGAACGGAGCGAGGCCTGTGGCACAAGTGCTAATGAGCCTGCGCGCCACACCGATCTTGAGTCCCATGAAGGAGCTCTGAAAGGATAAAAGGAGGAGTGACGAGAGAGGACCAGGACTGGAGCATTTATGTTGGTGTTTCTTTTTTTTTAGTTTGTGGCAGTCGTCCATGAGGGGCTCCTGCTTTACTTTTATTTTGTTGTTTGTTTATTTTGTCATTAAAAGTTATGTTTAACGTTTGCTGGTACCCACCTCCTTCTTCCCTGAACACAAAGCTTGTTACATTGGTGCAGAAACCCATGAGGAAGGGGGAACGCGCTGTCAAAGAGCCCTCGCCATTGTGGGAAATTCGTGGTGCCACTGAGCAGAATCTGCCACCATGGATGCTTGAGGCGGGGGCCTGGAGTGACTTGCCGGGGGATAGATGAACTCGCTGCCATCCACCTGGGTTGTTGAGGGGCAGCTGCCGCCCGAGAGGGGATGGAGGATTTGCTGCAGTCCGCCATGATGGGGATGAGCAGGGAACGGGGGGACTGCTCATGGGCAGCTGCCGGGTGCCCCAAAGCCATTGATTAAGGGGCGGAGGAGTCAAAGGGCCATCCACCGAGGGGTATCCAGCGCCACCACCAGGCATCATGGAGGAGTTCACCCAGCTGGTGGAAGACCGGCTTGCGAAGGGTGGTGCAAGTGCTAATGAGCATCGCCTGCGTGCCACACCAGTCTCGAGTCTCACAGAGGAGCTTCAGAAGGATAAAAGGAGGAGAGACGACAGTGAAGGACGAGTGAGGACCATGCCAGGACTTTATGTTGTTGTTATATTATGTTTACAGTGGTGGCCAAAATTATTAACACGCATCTGGGAGTCGTCTTATTGGGCCTGGATTTATTTTCCAAGAGGATAATGACCCGAAACATTCTTCAACTATTACCGGAACTACCTGCGACGGAAGGAATCTGCTGGAACATTGAAAATGATGGACTGACCCCCTCAAAGTCTGGACTTCAACCCCATCAAGCACATTTGGGGCGAGTTGGAAAATAAACTGGACAGATCTATTGTACATTCAAAGTAAAGCCTTTGGCTTCAGTTGCAGAAGGCATGGGATAACATTAGTGTTGAAGTTCTCAGAGGAAATATATTGACACTATGCCAGAGCGATGTGCTGCTGTAATTGCTGCAAAAGGTGGACATACCAAATATTAAAGTTAAAAGTGGTTAAAAACAGTACGACTCACTTTATCTGATATTTGATGTCAGAGCAACCATCTGCATGTTTCATGAACATTATGAAATGAAATCATATTTTGGAGGCAAAAAAGGGTAAATATTTTCAGATCTGTCAGGTGTTCTAATAATTTTGCCCACAACTGTATATGTGGCAATTGTCCGTGAGGGGCTGCCGCTTTACTTTTGTTTTGATGTTTGTTTATTTTATGATTTAACTTCACGTTGCTTGTTCACCAGTTCCCGCCTCCTTCTTCCCTTATCAACAAACTTTGTTACACACACTTATTATTTTCATTAAATTTAATAAAGACTGGTGCTGTCAAAAAGGACAAAATGCACCACAAAAGTATCATAAAAAATTATCAGTATGACACATGCTATATTCTTCTGAATATTTTTTAATGTTTTTCAAGAGTTCTCTTATGCTCCCAATTCATTGTGTTATATGTTTGGCAACAGTTCTTCTAACCCTAATTGATGGAGTGTGTAGCTTTTCATTTCTTAAACAACCATGTAAGAAAACACATCATGGCCATATTAAATTGACAATATACACCGATCAGGCATAACATTATGACATTATGATCTAATATTGTGTTGGTCCCCCTTTTGCTGCCAAAACAGCCCTAACCTGTCGAGACATGGACTCCACTAGACCCCTGAAGGTGTGCTGTGGTATCTGGCACCAAGACATTAGCAGCAGATCTTTTAAGTCCTGTAAGTTGTGAGGTGGGGCCTCTGTTTGTTCAGCACATCCCACAGATGCTCGATTGGATTGAGATCTGTGGAATTTGAAGTCCAAGTCAACACCTCAAACTCGTTGTTGTGCTCCTTAAACCATTCCTGTACCATTTTTACTTTGTGGCAGGGCGCATTATCCTGATAAAAGAGGCCACAGCCACCAGGGAATATCGTTTCCATGAAAGGGTGTACATGGTCTGCAACAATGCTTAGGTAGGTGGTACGTGTCAAAGTAACATCCACATGGATGGCAGGACCCAAGGTTTCCCAGCAGAACATTGCCCAAAGCATCACACTGCCTCTGCCGGCTTGCCTTCTTTCCATAGTGCATCTTGGTGCCATGTGTTCCTCAGGTTAGCGACACACACGCATCCGGCCATCCACGTCATGTGAAAGAAAACATGATTCATCAGACCAGGCCACCTTCTTCCATTGCGCCGTGTTCCAGTTCTGATGCTCACGTGCCCACTGTTGGCGCTTTCGGTGGTGGACAGGGGTCAGCATGGGCACCCTGACTGGTCTGCGGCTATGCAGACCCATACACAACAAACTGCGATGCACTGTGTATTCTGACACCTTTCTATCAGAACCAGCATTAACTTCTTGAGCAATTTGAGCTACAGTAGCTCGTCTGTTTGATCGGACCACACGGGCCAGCCTTTGCTCCCCACGTGCATTAATGAGCCTTGGCCACCCATGACCCTGTCGCCGGTTCACCACTGTTCCTTCCTTGGACCACTTTCGATAGATACTGATCACTGCAGACCGGGAACACTCCACAAGAGCTGTAATTTTGGAAATGCTCTGACCCAGTCATCTAGCCATCACAATTTGGCCCTTGTCAAACTCGCTCAAATCCTTATTCTTGCCCATTTTTACTTCTAACACATCAACTTTGAGGATAAAATGTTCACTTGCTGCCTAATATATCCTACCCACTAACAGGTGCTGTGATGAAGAGATAATCAGTGTTATTCACGTCACCTGTCAGTGGTCATAGTGTTATGCCTGATCGGTGTATATTGTCAATTTAATGCATCATTAATGAATAAAAGTATTAATTTCTTTAAAAAAATAAATACAATTTTACTGACCCCATTTAAGCCACTTTTATGGCATTTTTTGTCATTTCTAGCTTGATAACACTTTGATTGAATTAAGAAGAGCAGCCAGAATATTCTTTAAAATCACCTATGTGTTTGATGGAAGAAAGAAAGTAATTTGGGTTTGGAACAACATGAGGGTAAATAATGACAAAATTTTAATTTGGGGTGAACCATTCCTTTTATTATGTATTGTGTGGTTTGATGGGTGCATCAATAATGAAGTCAACAAAAAACGGTGGAATCATTCCAACTAGTTGGCCAGACACATTCCACAACTATCACACGGTTCCCGTTCCAACAGTGGGAACAATGCTACCATTTATCCTCATTCGGCTTTCCTTCTCCTTAGTGTCATTTCCATCTCAATGAGAGTCGGTAATGACGGACCAAATAGTAGAATGGGAATTACAGAAGCAGAGCTTTTGAAGGATTAAGCATTCCAATGACTGACATCAGTAAATGTCAGCACAGCAGCACAATTTAATATTCAAAATAGTCAAATTAATCAAATTTATGTATAACAAAAGAGAAATAAGCCTGCAGCATCTGGCTCAGTAGATAAAGGACAGAGCATGTTGCGAGCGCTCAGGTTTTTATACAACGTCTCGTTAACCTCCCTGCTGCCACTCTCATGAATTTCACATGATTAAAGCTGGAGTTTAGATTGAGAGGGTGGCATTGGTGGGAGGGTGGAGGTGACAGATCAGATCGGACAGCATGAATCCGTGCAGGTACAGTGAAACGTGCTGCGGAGCAGGTGGAGATTTGCATCTCCGTCAAGCTAAAGCACGACAGGTGGCTCATTTCGTCACTTAATTCCCCGCTTAATTTCCAGAGGATAACCATTCTCCCCTGCTGTATTAAGTGCCGCCTTATCTACAGGCGGGCGAAAAGTACAAAAGTCTATTCCTGAAAAATCCCTGGCACAATTAAGCTTTGACAGTTGTATTATTCCAAACACTGACCGTGCTCGGAAGACAAAGGAACCTACACTGCTCATGCTACACAAGCTCCTCTGATGCACAGCTGCCTCAGAGTAATGATGTCACCGGCACCATGGAGATGTCTATGAGAAATGCCATGGATACAAACGGTCTGTTTATCATTTCAGTAAAGCGCTCCCATATCGATGCACAGGCATTAGCGAACAAATCATTGCTTGCGGCTCGCACACTCAATCCGATACAGGGCCTGGCGTCTGGACAACCGACATGCAAACAAACAGGAGAGTACCGCTCTCCAAGGCCAGCTGACTGTAATGCAATATTCACAGAGAGGACGTCAGCGAATGGGTCAAATCCATCAATCTAGCAGCCCTGGGAATCGCTGCAAGCTTAATGGGCCCACCCAATGTCAAAAGGAACACATTAGCATGGCTGGTGTTACATAAACTCCGTTAATGGATTATTAAATATCAGACTGGAGAGAAGTGAAATGCTTGTGAAAACCTGGACCATAAGATGCGCTTGGCCTCATGGGAATGTCTAGGTATACATGAGTATTATCCAACAATGTCTTCAGAGCTTGAGAAAACCCACAGGCCTGGTGCATGTGCCAAACGTAAGTCTGAGAGCAAGGCAACCAGTGGCAGATGGTTTCCCAAAAACAAAGAAATGCTTTGAGTGACCGCACTAAATGTCCAGCACAGAGGATACATTTTCCCTTGTCTGGTGATGTTTTTGATTAATATAAAATTTGATAAACCTTACTCAAGAGGATAAGTGAGTGAAAAGCAAGTGGCTGAGATCGAAGAAACATGGTGTTGAAAGAACTCAAGAATTTCAAAGAACCATTCGTCAGATCTTACAAATCATCTATGTGTATTCTGGCAAAAACTATGTGCTTTTATACCCAACAGAATTATCATAAAAGGACCTAGAGCTGGATGTTCTGTCATGGATGATGGCCATGTGTAGTCAAACGAGCAGTCATAAACGTAGAGGGCTATTAGTGCTTAGTGCACATTATTAAAACCAGTTAAAATCAACATTTGATGTTGCATGCTGAGTGGCATGATGCCCATCATAAAGGTCTGCAAGAAAAATTAACTATGCGCATAATAAACCTTATGAAAAAAATATGACGACTTGTACTGAGCTCAAATCACAAAGCTTAATATGGCATTTAGTGAAACGAACATCATGTGCCTTGGCAACATGACCATAACCATAGCAATTTCCAAAGTATTTTGTGATTTACAAACAGCTAAATGAACAGAAATGAACTGCCTTAAATAACATCTCTTTCTCAAGAAATGGAACTGAACTGAACATTTCTCCTAATGATCTGTGTCCATTTGGAGGAAGCTGACGTCCATATAGGGTTTCACAAACACTGTTTGCCAAAGTCTGTCTGAACAAACAGAACATCAACAGTCACCCTGTGTCCGAATTTCCCAGCTAACAAAAAAATATTCTAAAAGCATTTTTCTAACATTCCCATTAAGTTTTGAAAACGTTATATTTGAATGGTTCCCTGAATGTTCAAATGTCCAGTTTTTTCAAATGTTTAAAAAAACATTTTATTGGTTATACAAATGTATGTGGCAAGTTTTTTCAGTTACACTTTATTTTAAAGTGTCTGCGTTACAGTCTAATTATACATTTAAGTACTGAGTAACAATAATTAACTACATGTACTTACTTTAGGGTTAGGGTTAGGACTGGGGTTTGATCTAGGGTTAGTTGCATGTAATTATGCATACTTAGTTAGTACTACAGTAACTACATGTAACTTGTGTAACAAGGACACTGTAAAATAAAGTGTTACTGTTTTTCCTTACACAAGGCCCTGTTACATTAAGGCTTTAGGTAGCCAGATATCATTAGAAAAACACTTGGTCTGATAAAATAAGCAACCCCAGTTTTTATTCTTAGGGGAAATGGGGAAGACTCCATAATATGTTTGTTATATCATTTTGAAGGAGTTTTTAAATATATAAATATAATTCAAATTTACTTTACACACTTATAGGATTATAGTAGATATCACATTTTTCTTCTATATTATGCCTGTAGTGAGTTAGCTCAAAGGGGAAATATTAATAATTATTCATAACTCATTATGATTAATTATGAATATTTGAATAAATTAATGAGATTAACTTGATGTAGCTACATTAACATTACAATCAATCAATCATTTCATCTTGTGAACACTGAGTATTGATTATTAATTCATTCTAAGAGAAGGGTATTTTTCATTGCCACAGAAAAATAATTCTTCCTTAGCATTTACAGAGCTTAGAGCGTATAACAAAATCGATCATTTAAGTGACAATTTGTTTGCAGGCAGGGAGTCAAAGCCAGATATGTATTAAGCACAATTTTTATTAACTAAATCACGAACACAACTAAACCAACATAAACGCATACATACAAATCACACGGGTAAGAGGAAAGGTAAAGTGGTTGAAGAACCGGATCAAAACAGAGGAATTAAGCTATGAAAAATACCTGGGAGAACCATCAGTTATGACTGCAAGATCCTTTGTTTGAACAAAGGGGTTCACAGCTTTGACTAACTAAACAGCGATTTAGTATATCGTACGTTACTTGCATTTGCCTGAGCAGTTGAAGAGCAGTACAGTGTACAGTCGCAGAAGAAAGTCTTGATAGTTCAGTCCGATGGTGTTGAAGTTGCAATCGATTTCTTCTGTGTTGACTGAAGATATGATGAACTTGCACGGTTATTTCGACTCCATCGAGGTCGAGGAAGTTGCACATGGCTTGAGGTGTTGGGCCTGCCGGCCCGCGACCGTGTGGTCGGATCGGGTTTCCGGTCCCACACACGCACATGGTTTGATGTGTGTGTAGGCCTGCCAGCCTGGCCGGCTTGGCCAGGTGAGAGCCAGCATACATATGTGTGTCGGTAGTCAGTCCAGAGAGAGCGACGCGGATCTGTGCATCTCTCTTTAAAGTCTGGGAGAAGTCACACCCCCTAGGGTCGACTTGACCAATGGGATTGTTGGGATTTCCCAGCGGGAAATTCCTCTGTTGGAAATTTTATGGCTCTTTGTTTCAAGCATGATTAAACTGGGTTTGTGCCCATTTATACTCCATTTAATACAACAAACACACACTGCCTCCTATGAGGAAGTGACATACACGAAAGTGTAAGTCGTGAAACGAGCATTTATTTGATAGGAGACACGACATATATGAGGTTACATGAACTAGTAGTTTGTTCATAAGATATGCATACAATGAAATACCATACAAGATACACTTTACAAGACAGTTATAATCATACCCACAATGTCCTGGGGTGCATGTTCATTTATAGTTTTTCTATAAATTAATGCAGGAAAGTCTGTTTAAGGGCTATGGGTCTCTCTATGGCCCTTGTTTTTCACATTCTTTCAAGCCATAAACAAAGTCTTATCTGATGGGAGCCCTGGTAACTGAGACTGCTCTTTTGGGGGAAGGTCCATTACTAAGCATAAAGCATTTAAAGCATATTTGTTAAATGTAACAAGTTGTAACATGTGTCTGATTTGTCTCAGTCGTTACATGCCCTATAGTATGCAAAAAAGCAGTGTGTTAAATAAGTTGGATGTCCAAAATGACTACTTTTAATACAATACCTAGAAGACCTCCTGTGTGAACTGACTGATTCGTGTGCAACCAGTGGACACCTTACCATCTCATGAGGCCTTAGAAGTTGGTAATGCAGATAGAAACTCATAATCAAAATGTTGGGGAAAAAATGGACAATGGCAACATTGCAGATATAGTAAATGAGAATGTATTTTTACCACGCACCTGCATACCTACAGAACATACTTTATCAATGGTTGAAAAGTTAGCAATTAATCAAATTCAGATCTGAATTTGCTTTCATGCACCCGAGACTAAAAACCCATTAAACAATAGCTCAGGCTGCCATCCCTGCCGTAGGAGCTGGGAAAACACTGGAGGCACCAACATCAAACAGTCTGGCACACAGATAAATCTAGCCCTGGCACTGCTGCTTATTATAACAATTACAAGTGAGTATTCAGAAAAAGTCATGGAGATACATGTGTGGATTATACTGCAATTATTCAATTTTAGGAAATTCCAGATGAGTTATAATATTCCCCAAATCCTGCCTAATGATAGCATTGTATGATAGCACAGTGACTTGTCAGAAAGCAATCTAGTTTTGATACTGAGCAGTTTTGCAGAAGCACAATGAAGTGAGAGCACAGTTATAAACTATGCAGTACTGTGACTGATGCAGCACAGCAGGGGAATAGAAGTGGATTGAGAAAGAAAAAGTGATATGGACAAAACTGGTATCTGTATGGCCTCAGAGTAATAACCGAAATAGGTAATTGTGCGATTAAGTTAAAAATCAGTTTTCCTGTAGCTCGAAGTAGAGCATGGTGCAAGTTAATGTCATGGGTTCAATTCCCATGCATGAATCGCATAAATTGAAAAAAAGTACACCTTGAATGCAATCTAAGTCACTTCAAATAAAAGTGTCTGGCAAATGCATAAATGACAATGTAAATGTAAAATAAGCAATAAACACACATATGTTCACATGCAACCAAATAATATGTTAGTATTTGGACTGATGGCTCAATCAGACTGAAATGTCTTTGTGGCAAGCAATCGAGGCTGAGGGCCGTGAGAGAAAGGCACGAGGCCAGTGGCGTGACTGAAATGAGCGCCAGTTGCACGCTGCACCGGTCTCGTATCTCTCACGGAGGAGCTCGGATGCATAAAAGGAGGAGGAACGACAGTGAAGGACGAAAGAGGACCAGGCCTGGACTTTTACGTTATATTTTGTTCATGTTTTATTATGTGTGTGCGGCAGCCGTCCCTGAGAAGGCTGCCTTTTTTACTTTCATTTTGTGTTTATTTATTAAAGTGTTGAATGTTCGCCGGTTCCTGCCTCATTCTTCCCATAACAATGAACTTTGTTACAGTCTTCATGTAAACACCTCAATCGATCCAATTGAGCTTGATCTGAATTTTGATCGGATTGGAATGGGTTGTCTACATTTAATTCAATCAATAGGAAAAAATTAAGTAAGTAAACACTTAAATACAACTTTTCTCAATCAGATTCAAAACACCCTTTTTTATTATATGTTTTGTGTCTTACAAACATGCATATGTTTATCTTATGTCTTACAAACTGGGGTGCGTTTGCCGAAAGCACCGTTAGTTAACTATGGTCGCAAGTTCCATCGTTATCAGCATAGTTCAATGAGTCGTTCGCAAACAGCATCGAAAAGTTGCTTGGCTGGAATGACAGCTCTCGGCCTATGGTTAGAAGCATAGTTTCTTGTTTGCATGACATGTAGACTTAATAAATCATTATCGTGAGCAAAATAAGCAAACAGATTTTCAGTACAATCTATATATTTTATTTCGAAACACATACAAATGTCATTATCATAACCTCAAATGCCATGTTCATAATTTATAGCAAAAAATCTAGCATTAATTCAATCTTAAACAGATTCATTAAAAGAAGTTATTACTCCACCACCTGCGTGACATCATTAACCAACGAGGTTGAATGACAGATTTGTGACAATACAGTTTCGGAAAACAGTCGTGACTAAATACCCTTGGTCAGTGGAGAAGACTGGATATTTACTAAATATTTGCTAAAAAAAAACTGGCATATTCTGGCATATATGTCAGCTTTCTTGTCATCAAGACAAAAAAGGTAATTATACGGTTCTGTTTCTCTGGTTCTGAATGTGATGACTGAACATGCGAATTGGTTTGCTTAGGTTGCTTAAGTTTAGGGTTCATATAAACAGAATTTTCATTCATTGGGACTGATGAAAATTAATGCATGTAAACATACCTATTGTGAGATATAAAGCCACAATATAAAGTCTCACTATTGTGAGATACAGTAAATTTGCATTTGTGTGATATAGAGTTAGAATGACAATAAATAAATTCACAATTGTAAGACAAAGTCACAATAACTTTTTAATTGTGAAATATTCCAACGCTATCTCACGACCGATTTGTATGTATTTTACGATGTGGCTAATTCGTACGAATTTGTACGATTTGTCTAAACCCCAGTGACAGGGTTAGGGGTAGGTCATTCGTACAAATTCATACGAATTGGGCAACTTGTCAAATATGTACGATTTAGCAAAAATTACGAATGTACGAATTGCCGTGAGATTGGGTTAAATATTCAGTCGAAACGTTGTAATTACCTTTAAATTTTTCACTCGAAGACAGAAAAGGGGCTTCCAAACAGAAAGAAAGATTAACTAAAAGACAGATGAATAAGTAAAGAAGCACATCAGGCCATGATGACAGAGACAGATCTCTAAAAATATCTCCTAGACTCCAAAAAGCCCTGTCTATAGTTACATAAAATGCAGATGTTAGCATTCATTAGAGCTCCAGAGCTAGAGGCCAGCCATGCATGCAGTGAGCAAGCTTACGCCACACCACAACGGGCTGTCTAAAAAAAAGCCTTAATATATATTCCCTATCTAGCACACTAACTCAACATAACACTCATGATGCACTTAAAACTCAAAGGACAAAGTTCAAGAGCAGAAAACTTGCAGTGTTGCAGTTTCCTGAGCATAAAGTCTGGTCCACTTGTTAATAGGAGCTTCAAAGAAACTGGCTCCAGAATGTGTAGCCTATAGCAGCCATATTTGTGTACATATACATCAGACAGTCAGTGAAAGGCTAATGAGGCTCACATTAGCATATTACCATTGGATTATATAGGGAAAACTCTGGCAGCAGGCCACAAAAAAACAGCACACATATGGATTCCACTGTGGCTTGCTCATAGTGAAGTGTGTGAACACAATTTATCTGTAGTGTAATCAAATTAAAAAAGGAGAGAATTGAAGCCATGTGTCTGTCAGACCTTTTTCAGGTAGTAGGTGACATTGATGGTGAGTATTGGTGAAAAAGGTTAATTGAACTATAATTCACTGCCATGGATTGTATCAGCTGGGAGATTTAGGAGCACAGAAAGAGAACAGGGGAGATGTAGGTGTTATAGAGGTTAAGACAGATGATTAATGTGCAGTCTCAGGTTAAGTCACAAGCAAGGTGTGAGTGAGAGATTGACCGACATGTACGACTTTTAAAGTAGCAAAAGGAAGAAAGTATGAGGTTGGTAACTTACCAAATTAGTGGGGTGCTTCCAGCCTGTGTGTGACTGCTCATTTGACTCTGTTACATGGCGCATTTGTCATCTTTCTCAACAGGTTACATAATCTTGGCTGAATTTTTATGTGAACCAGTCCAAAAGCCAGACTCCTTGTGAATCATCCAGAATTGTAGGGACTAAGACTGCTACTGTAAGAAATACATAAACTTGCAAGTGTTGTATCCAGTCCATGAGTGCATTAATTCACATTTAGAGGGTAAATGAATGGAAAGTTCAAAAGAACAGCACTCATTTGAAACAATTTGCATGTTTTGTAACAATGTAAGTTTTTAATGTCACTTTTGAATGATAGTGTACTATATATATATATATATATATATATATAGTTATAATATATATAACTATATAGTTATAATTAATTTGTTGATGTAAGGTTTTTTTTTAATGGCAATTTTTGCTTACTATTTAGCTGTGATTTTTGCAGACAGGGCTCTCACACATCTCACACAAATAAACAAAAGATTACTATAGTAAATGCATTGACCCTATTATAAAAATAGAATTGTCTTTTTTCGAATAACACAAAATATTAAATTGAGACTATAAAATATAATTAATAAAAAATATATAAATATTAATAAAATATTATTACTGACAAAACTTATGAAAAAAAAACAAGTTGAGGTAAAAACAACAACAATAGGGAGTCAAAGACTTGTTTTGTATAGGCAATAACTATGTCAAAAAAGTTATTTTTTTTCTGAACCTATTTCGAAACGTGTCATATTTGTGACAATAATACTTGTGACAGAAAGATGAAGAATGTACTACGCAAAAACTAATTTCTTGACCCCTGAAACACACCACCATCACACACCAAAACAGCAATAAATGGCCTATTGTTTGTTTTTTGGGTTTTTTTTGCACTTGTGTTGGCTCGTAATGTCATTACCTCACAAAAAACTCAGATTCAGTTACATACTTCTGCACTGAGCTGTTTCAAAGTAATGATAAAGGTGAAAGTGCAGTGAGAAGGGCTTTGAATCTGCTGATGGTGTAAAGTAAAAACGATTGCCGGTTGGAAACAGACAAATGAAAGACAGCAATACAGGAGAGAGGTCAAGGACAATTGTCTGCTGTTCAATGCTGCCCATAGACTACCTCATTATTCATTATTCTGTTCTGCTTGAGGCAGTTGTTGACAGTTGTTGTCTAACCCCAGAAATGCTCACATAACATTTCTCTTCCCCATCTCCAACATCATCAGCATCCGTCACTCACTTTAATTGGTTAGGGGAAGCAATAATTGCAGCAATTAAAGGGCAAACCCTTTGCGCTTAGATTATGCTTGAATCTGTATATTTGGTAATTGCTTTATGATTGTTGTAGCCAATAGGAAATTATTAGGAGATGAATAGAGCTGTGAGGGTCAAATCAATACTATTCAATCACCTTTTCGCATTATTATCGCACAAATCCTGTTGTCCTAGTACTTTTTATGCTAATCTTGAGACCCACCAAGAATATTTGGTCTGTTTTAGTTTTAACATTATTTTCCCTGTCTAATTATTACAGTTGATAAGTAAGCTATAATCCACAATTTTAATGCACTTCACGGAGGCAATCCGTGAGATCTTTGCCTCCACGTTGTGCATTAAAATCATTTAATGCACAGCAAGCAGTGAATTATCCCGCTTATACCATGGTCATATAACAGAATTGACAACTTAAAGCTGTTATTGATGTTTGAATCAGACACAGAGATAAAGTAGTGTGTAAGATTACATTTATCTAAATAAATTAATTATAGCATTTATTTGAAATAATTGTTGAGAGAGAGATAGAGAGAGAGAGAGAGAGAGAGAGAGAGAGAGAGAGAGAGAGAGAGAGAGAGAGAGAGAGAGAGAAATTCGTACCTGTGTCTGTTCAGCGCCTCTCTCTCCATAACAACGAAGCTGTGAGTTTAATGGTTTAATTACTTTAAAATAGCAATGTAACACCCTCGTTGCTGAGAAATATAATGTAGCGATTCAGTAGTGAATCAATTTTAGAACTAAAAGTTGCGCGGCAGCGTTGATACGTTTCTGTGCACCTGAATGTTTCTGTGTGCGCAGCGCGATCTCCGCTCTCTGTGTGTGAGTGACATAGGCCTATGTGTGCTTCAATGAAAACAGTGCATTAATATAGAATGGTGATTAAACTGACTTGGAACTACCTGTGCATTAAACGGTTTTAATGCACACCTTCCAGCCAATCAGAATCGAGTATTCAGACAGACCATGGTATAATACAAGTTATAAATGGTTACTTCCAGTCCTTGATTCTGTTTACTGTATTAAGTAGAAGAGTGTTGTGAGAGAAATCAGGTAAGCGAGTGTATTACCTGCATTCAGATTTAGGTCCGTCTGAATGTCCTCTGCGTTATAGTGTATAGTGACTGTTATGGGATCTTTTAACAAATTGTTAAAAAGACTCAGGGAGTTACTAGTTTGAATCGCTCTGATAAATACTTCACTGAATAAACGTGGGTTCTTAATCAGTTCCATGTCAATGCATCATTAGTTCCGTAACTGATGGAAAGCAACGCACACACTTGTAGTACATCATCTGGGAAATATGTAAATACAAGTTATTAAAAAACAATTCGCTTAACTGAATTTGAGAAGTGCTGAATTTGATAACTTATTTTATATACATTTCATGGCACACCTAGGCCACATAATACTGAACATAGCGGTTGTACATGAAGTGCAGAGGCTTGAATTGTTTTGATAACCATGAAAGTACATGTACTTTTGTGATTGTGATTGTTCCATTTAATTTTGAAGTCCTTGGCCATCATGCCCATATTGGTCAACCAGCTGTAATCCTAAAACCGCAAATCCCATGATTCAAAGCTGTATCACATGGACTCTAACTGGAGCAGGTTCACAGAATTATCACACCATTTTCTAGAAGCGCACAGTTCTACATTCCAGTGACATTCTAATCACTGTAACCCAAATATCCTTTTTAGAGTGAGAAATAGCCTTCTTCATCATCATCAGGGTGCAGCGTGGATCTTGTCCTTGGGGAGGGATACAATATTCGCTTATATCCAAACCTGTTCACCTTCATATCTGCCACAGTTCCTCCTCTAGGCTATTCCGACACAGCCGAGGAGAAAATTGAGCTGTAACTCATCCCCTGCTCAGAGAACAGGTTTGTCAAACCAGTTAGACTGATTATGGAGTTTCTTTCCAAGATTAGGTTTGTGGGTTGGTTCACTCACAATGCATCTGGACCTTTGACCTCCGCACAAGATATGTAATGAAACTGAGAGATTGACTTAAAAGCACAGAGAGGTGAACAGGGTTTTACACCTTGCATGTGGGAACATTCAGATAAGGACAATAATTATCATATAAAATCCAGTAGCTGTTTCCCTTTTTGCCATATAGTATCAAGTAAGATTTGACGGCTACAAATAAAGCATTGGGTTCATTATTGCTAGATATAAAAAAAAAATAAATAAAAAAAAATCAGATACAATTTTGTGTAACTAAATATATAAGTACATGAAAGAATATTATGATACAAGTTTATGTTTCATAATATAAATGTATCTTAAACTCTGAACAAATGAAGTTCGGTTCCTTCAAATGTTCTTGCAGTATTATTCCAGCAATGTGGGCGGAATGCTATTGCTACTCTATTCAGTATTCAGTTGTAACAATGGTAACAGTGTAAAACATACAGCACAGTCAGTGTAGGTTAATTCCTGAAAAAAAAAATTGTGATTAATTTATGCTGAGTTCACATTGCACGATTTTCAAAGGCGTCAGATCACTGTTCTTTTCACACTGCACGACTATCTGTGGTAGCATTCAGTTGCTGCTGTGTGCACACTGCACGATGGATCGGCGACAGAGGGTTACACATTGCATGTCTTTACAATAGGATGAATCGCTGACAACTCTGTCTGGTCCGCAAACTACGTTTCACAACCAAGTGATAAGGAAATAACGCAAGATCACGTGTGCATGAAACCGGAGTTCTCGCACGAGACAGGAATTGTTATTAAAAATGATAGCATGCAAGAAGCTTGCATTCCAAATTGTCTGTGCGCTGATTTGCAGCGAAAAGGAGAAAAAAGATTACAGAGGAGGAAATGGTTGGGGAGATGCGGGGAGCAAGGATTGTCTGTTCTGCAAAGAGAGTTGGAGGCAAATAAATAATTTTGCAATGTGCTGATGTTGCAACTGGTAAAGCAAATGTTTGTGCTTTGTTTCAGTTTGATATAATTGTAAAGCTGTGTACGCTAATTAATTCTCATATTCTGGTCTATAACTCCTCCCCGAACTTCCCGCTGCCCTGTATCGTGCTCTCTCATTGGCTGTAGGTCATCGGCGATGTAATTTTCAGTTAGAACACATTTCACACAGCAGAATTGCAGACAGGTCCAGATATTAAGCATGCTAAATATCTCACGGGCGTCGGCGACTCATCGTCGATTCTCTCAGATCACGTCTTTGATATTGCACAGGTTTGCCTCCGATTTCAGACATTTGTTGGCAATTTTGCTAAATCTGTCTGCAAGTGAAAACCGGGGCTAAAATCGTGCAGTGTGAACTCGGCATTAGTGAATCAAAAACATCTGTATTGCTCATTGTTAATGCAGTTACTAACTAACTTTAACTAATGAGACCTTATTGTGAAGTGTTGACCAGTTGATCACTGACCAGATCAGACCAGAGCCAATGATTTTGTCTGAGCTATGGATAAAACATAATAATAGAATTCATATTTTCTAATTTTATTTGTCTTATCTTATCATTTTAGTGTAAAATGAGTGAAGCTGTTTGTTATTAGGATGGCAAAGTTTTAAAAGTAAATTTTTTAGGCTGCTCTGCCTCAGTGGTCTAAATGCACTTGTCAATGTCAAAATGATCGAGATGGCCAATCAGATCAAAGAAGGCGGTTCTTACTGTCACAACACAACGAGAGTTTGTGGAAATATGTAAGTATTAGACAAATGTTTTACGATACAAAGGTTCAGAGACCAACAGTAATAGCATATGATGCAAACCACTTGCCCTTTTTTATTTAATTTTGCTGTTTTAAATTGAAAATACGCAATCATGATTCATATAATTCATAACTGAATCTGTCGAGACAAGAAAAGTTTGCATTTTCAACATATTATACATAAGAGTGAATGTGTGCACATATTTTAAAACAAAATATTATTTGCAAATAGATTTTAAATTAATTCTTTAACTTCATTAGACCTAGAACATATTTTACCATTCATATTTATTTATTCCCTTAAAGCCCTTTTAATCCTTTAATAAATTTAATAATTTAACAAATAATACCCCCCCCCCCCCCCCAACTCAAAAGTGAAACGCCGCCTATGAAAGCACACAACAATTAAGCACTAGCTTCGTTATTATGTGAATTACAATTAAAGGCATAATTACAAGATCACAACTGAAGCAGCAAATGTGTCGTCTTAAGTGGTGACTAGAACAGTGGAATGAAGAGATCAAGGAAAAAGGAGTGGAAAAGGCCCACCATAGGGACACAGAGAGCATTAACCAAATCTCATAAGAGCAAGCTATGAGGGTCTGAAGGGATGTGCAATCAATTCCACCGCACTCGCCCCTCGGCAAGCCGTTAAGGAGACATGTGGATTGATCTAGCCATGACTGTGGCGGTGGCCTGCAAGAGGCCCAGAGGCACACTGTGTCATCTGTTTATGTGGCCTTGCGAACCATAAGAGTCAAGTTCACATTCAAAAGCTCCCCAAATTAAACAATTGCTCCTCTTAACCTTTGTAGTTGCATGCAGCATGCATCAGGGTTTATGTACATTGCATATCCCCGAGGCCTACTCCAGTGTGTTCTGCACAAGAAGATCAAGCCCATTTAACCAAGGTCTGCAGTAGTTTAATGGAAAGCGCTTCTCAATGGGGCTGAATAGAAAGGCAGCCTCTGGAGAAATCCAATCTGCATGCAATGCAAGGCTCTGTCACTTTGTGTGTCTGAAAACATAAAGGGCAAATGGGACAGACCAGTCCTGATTTGTAGGCAGACTATAAAGGGTCACCTGTGAATCAATACCATCTTTTTCCATTAACATCCTGAATGTTCGGTCTCCCATCACTTTCTGCAAGCTATTGGCTTGTCAAGGAGGCATTGGTAGTTCGTTATGGTCCTTGAGGTTGTGTGTTCATGTAAAGGACATATGGCTTCTGCTTGTGTTTGTCGGTTAAAACAATTTAGCAAATACAAAACATCCTGTTCCATAATTAGCCTTTTTGATTGATGCAGTCTCTCTCCAGTGAAAGCCTTGCCATACATCTTTGAAACACTCTTTGTCCTCACAAAGGCTGACAAGAGAAAGAATTATAGTGACTTTGTCCACCCAGGTCACTAAATGGTGGTTGGTGTGATGGCAAATTATGACCCTTTTAGGGTTCGTCAGGCAGATTCACACATTCAAGTTCAAATCTAATTCGCTATGGAGGTAATTTGAAATATTAATTGTTGACCCCAGGAGTTTTCCCATAAGCCCCGCTCCCTTGGGGTGATTGGTTCCCTTGTTAGTCCCCCTGCTTGAATGAAATTAATGGCATCCAATACTGTTTGGCTTCGGGCATGAATGAAAGACGGCCATCGGGGTAGAAGTTTAATAACATGGTGTGTAAAAGGACTTAGGATCACTTAGAGGTACGGTTATCAAGTCCACTTAAGGGTTTAGTCAATGTAAAGGGATTTACATGCGTCGTCTTCCATGAGCTATTTGCATTTAATTTCAGTGTGGTTTCAATGCCAATTAAGATTTGGCCCAAGGAGACCTTTTTATTTTATTTCATTGACGCGTATAACAGTGAGCAGTGGTTTTTACTGTGTGTTTAAGCACCTGGAGTCATGTTCCAGGCCTGCCTGTCTTTTAAGCAAGACATGTAGACTTTATTAGAAGGCTTTAGAGTAGCGAACACCTCTTTAAGTGGCACTAAATGGCAATAAACCCCAGTAGACCCTAACAGAGCTTATATAAAGGCCTTGATTTTGGCCCTTTTTCAGGAGAAGCTTGAGCTATATATATTGAGTGTTCAGTGTTGAAGACATACTGTAGAAGCCATTGCTGTATCAATAAAAGATGATGCACAGTGAGCACATAGAATTCCAAATGTAAAATAATGGATGTAATACACAGAGGACCAAGAAAGTATTTGGACACCATTTAAAATGCATTATATTTCACTCAAATTGAGAATCCTGATATAATTTTGTAACATGGCTGCTTTAGTAACGAGGGAGCATTATATTTATTTAAACAAAACAACAAAAGTAAATCCAGGTAGAAAACACTACTGGATATTCCAGACACAGGAGAAACATGTGCATGTAACACCCATTAAGGACAACAACAAACAAAAACACAAGAAATACACACAGTATACACCGATAACACTGATTATCTCTTCATCACGGCACTTGTTAGTAGGTGGGATATATTAGGCAGCAAGTGAACATATTGTCCTCAAAGTTGATGTGTTAGAAGCAGGAAAAATGGGCAAGCGTAAGGATTTGAGCGAGTTTGACAAGGGCCAAATTGTGATGGCTAGACGGCTGGGTCAGAGCATCTCCAAAACTGCAGCTCTTGTGGGGTGTTCCCAGTCTGCAGTGGTCAGTATCTATCAAAAGTGGTCCAAGGAAGGAACAGTGGTGAACCGGCGACAGGGTCATGGGCGGACAAGGCTCACTGATGCACGTGGGGGGCGAAGGCTGGCTTGTGTGAACTACTGTAGCTCAAATTGCTCAAGAAGTTAATGCTGGTTCTGATAGAAAGGTGTCAGAATACACAGTGCATCACAGTTTGTTGGATATGGGGCTGCATAGCCGCAGACCAGTCAGGGTGCCCATGCTGACCCCTGTCCACCACCAAATGCGCCAACAGTGGGCACGTGAGCATCAGAATTGGACCACGGAGCAATGGAAGAAGGTGGCCTGGTCTGATGAATCATGTTTTCTTTTACATCACGTGGATGGCCGGGTGCGTGTGCGTCGCTTACCTGGGGAACACATGGCACCAGGATGCACTATGGGAAGAAGGCAAGTCGGCAGAGGCAGTGTGATGCTTTGGGCAATGTTCTGCTGGGAAACCTTGGGTCCTGCCATCCATGTGGATGTTACTTTGACACGTACCACCTACCTAAGCATTGTTGCAGACCATGTACATCCTTTCATGGAAATGGTATTCCTGATGGCTGTGACCTATTTTAGCAGGATAATGCACCCTGCCACAAAGCAAAAATGGTTCAGGAATGGTTTGAGGAGCACAACAACGAATTTGAGGTGTTGACTTAGCCTCCAAATTCCCCAGAGCTCATATATAAAATGTAATTGTAATTTAATTGTTGAAATCTGGAAGCCATTGAAGGAATACATTTATTTATTCAAATCTTGTTTTGTTTACCTTCTTCATTTATTAAAAAGCATTATAGTTATTAGGTATACACAGCAGTCATAAATCATTACAATTCAAGTCTAATTTATTTGTTGAAACCTGGAAGCCATATAGAGATATAGCCATATTTATTTTTTCATTAAACAACAATATAATACAATATTTATAATTAAATTATTCATTTTCTCTTTATTCATTAAAAGGCATTATATCAGCATTATAGTGCATGGCAGTCATAGTCATTCAAGTCTTATTATAATTGGTACAACCTGAAAGAAAACATCGATATTGTTTATTTTCTTTAGACAATATACTATATCAGTCAATATTACACAACGCCTATTATACATTCCCTACTCTGCCTTCTCCTAAAATATTAACATTTTTATCAAGGTAAAATCTACATATAATTCCCAACGAAAGTATTTAGTGTAAAACATGTTGAAGATTGGTGAACAGGCTGTCGATTCATTAAATGATAAGCTATTTCCTCACAAAAGCTGTTTATTCAGCGTATAGTGAAGCCTCTCCTCTATTGATATCCATAAAAAAAGGTCTCATCTCCTTCCCTGTGTGCCGCCAAAGCTGGAGCGTTAGCTTTAGCCGTTACGCTTTTTTGGCTAAAGGTTGCAGGCTTGCCTTCCAGTGGCTTTGGTTACAACCTTTGTGTTCCAAAGAAGAAAGTGATACAGGTTTGGAACGACATGAGGGTGAGTAAATGATGACAGAATTTTCATTTTTGGGTGAACTATCCCTTTAAGCCACACTTAGAATGTCATACAAAATCGCATACTACCCTACTCTATAGTAGGCAAAAAACAGCATGTGAAAAGACTATTACACTCTTAAAAATAAAGTTTCATAAAGAACCTTTAACATCCATGGAACCTTTTCATTGCACAAAAGGTTTCTTATAGTGGAAAAAATGTTCTTAAGATTATTCAAATATTCTTTGCACTAATCCGATCTTCAACCAGATGGAACTGGACAAATATTCTGAATATTCCGATCTAATATTCTATAAGACTTCTGACTTGTAATGTTGCCTGAATCATAATCATACACCGTTTGCTCATTGGCCAGAGGAGAACTGGCACCCCGACTGAGCCTCGTTTCTCCCAAGGTTTTTTTCTCCATTCTGTCACCTGATGGAGTTTTGGTTCCTTGCCACCGTCGCCTCTGTTGCCTTTGGCTTTTGGCTTTCTTAGTTGGGGACACTAAATATTCAACTATGTTACTGATCTGCCCGCATTGACACTATATGATAATTGAACTGAGCTGGATGACATCACTGTTTTCTCCAGAGAGGCTGTACAGCCGAACCAAATTCTGTTGCATTACTTTCCTGTTAACACTGTGAAGCTGCTTTGAAACAACCGACATTGAAAGCGCTATATAAATAAAGGTGACTTGACTTGACTTGACTAAGAAAAAAAGTTTTTTTGAAGAACTTTTTACCGAAAGGTTCTCTGGAGAACCCTAAATGGTTCCTATATGGCAATGTTGCAAACCCTACCTTTGGAACCTTTATTTTTAACAGTGTATGTTTGAATTCACAGTATTCATAAAACAGTAGATGAAAAGTAAAAAACAAAAAAACAAAACAAAACAAAAAAGCCTACTACTTTTGGTGAGATTCTGAGGTGTGCATCCAATGGACACTTTACTATTCTATGAGGCCACGGGAGAAGATTTGTTAATGGCAGTAATGCTAGTAGATCACATGACAATGACAACATGGTTAATGTAGTACGTCCGGATTAAATTCATTCTACACACACATTCAAACAATAAAAAACATACTTTTTTCACTTCCACATCCACTCAAGTTTAATAGTAATCTCACTCATACACCTAAGTAAATAAAGGAAGAGGTCATGGTATGATAATAAAGTAAAATAGTAAAAATATGGCAGTGGGTACAATATAAACCATAGCACAGTATCATGGAATGGTAAGGCAGCTTGTCTGGATATTCTGCTCCCTAGATGTGACTTATTGATAAAGAGGTCACTGCACTAACAAGGTCTGTGCCCCGTGCAGCAGCTTCATTGTCAAGACCTATTTTATCAGGTAAGGAGAAGAAGCTAATGTCTTCGGCGGTGGGTTGACCTTTGCATTTTACCCTACATCTCAGTGGTGCCCTGTCCTGTCTTCTCTCATCTCTAGTGCCTGCATCCACCTCTTCTCATCTATATCACTACAGTAACTCATTACTGTATGAGGCCTGTATGTTTTGTTCCCCTTAACCCCGTCAAAGCCGGACATATGAAATAATAGTCAGAAAAATCTATTTTTTTAAAAATGGGATAGTTTATTGAATCTTTAGACAAAATCTAAAAAAAAACTAAAAAAAAAAAAACACAAGTTTGCATTTTGTATCCGTTTTTTGTTAAATATCATATTTGATTCATTAGGCTTTTATTGCTTATAATAGAAGAATATGGAGCTCATACTCGAGGCAGAAAGAAATACCTCAGAGGCCCAAACTAATAATATATATGCAATTTGGTGGAAAGTCTGATAGCTTGTAATGTAAACCAATGAGGTCTTTATAACAGTATAGTAGATTACTGACATATAATGCATATAAATGTCATTTATCACTCTATATCTCCCAGTAAGGCACAACTTTGAATAGACTGAATACGTTATCGGAGTGTCTATTTACACTAAGTGCAAATAGCGCGCCTTGTTGGCAAGCGCTATTTACACTAGCCCCGCCCAGCAATGCCTGACTGGCCCACACAAGATAAAAAAAGACGCTTGTGTTATAATGTTTTAAGTGGCGTAGTCAGTAGAGCGTAAAGCACATGATACTAGGTTTTGACACGATCCACCCGGGTTCGAATCCGCCTTTTGCCAGGCTCGATCTTCTCCCTTTTCCCATCACATATCACATCGAAAAGGCATTTACTTTCAATAAAAATTAAGAAAATGTTCTAAAAGTGGAAATAAAGTGCCTAACGAGTGTTTATTAATTAATAATAATAAAGTATTTATTGGGTGGTTAGGGGTAGATGTAGGGAGGGCTTTTATTGTCCCATTAAGGCGGCATCCATTTAATAATTTTAATAAATATAATAATTTACACTCTGTTATTATTGCATCCTGTTAATGTACAACAATACTGGGGTGCAAATAGTATGTATCTGCCAAAATAAAGTATAAATAGCATCTAATTACTATTAAACATTTTGCAAAGAACTGCTACTTTTACATGGTGTACGTAAATAGAATTTATCGCTATTTTCACTTAGTGCAAATAGCCGCTGCCATAAGTTATATGGACCTGGGGGCTCATTTATAATCTTTGCATACGCACAAAACAGGCCCCGAAAGAGGCATATGCCACTTCCTACGCATACATTTTTGACGGGAAATTTGCGCACCTGTATGCAAACTCTGACCCATGCGTATGAACATTTTAGAGACAAAGCAGTTTGGCGACACTGATGGTGAGCTGAGGGATTGACGCAGATAAAGAAACCACTTTAAATCCTCATCATGAGTTCTAATCATAAATACAGTGCATGTTCATAATAACAGTTTAAATAAATAAAAGAATGATTTAAACTCTGTTTTACATCTGATATGCACATTTAGATTAAATATGTAATTCTCATTAATGTAGTTAAGCACTTAAATTACATGAAATCATTATCCAGAAGTTACAACATTTTTTATATTATAATAATATAACACTTTTTCAGTGGCATGCTGTGTTTAAATGTTTTAATTACAGTGAGGATTGCTTGGCGTATGATAATAGCAGAACGATCAATAATGCGCAATAAGGCCTATCTGTTTCCATTAAAAATATAAAGCAATTAAAAATACTATTTGGCCAGTGGAAAAGATTGAGAAAAACTTTATCTGAAATGTATTTTATACTATTTGGATTTATTTATTCAAAAACAAGGCAAGGATATCCTTGCCTTGTTTTTGAATAAATAATGCTACTGAATTATTTTTAGCAATGTAATGTGACGGTACATCCGTATCTCATATTTTCCTAATGTCTTGTACCGTTAAACATGGTGTCACGTGGATGAATATGCATATGCAAATGATATGCAGATGATGTTATGCATAGTAAAATTAGGCGTTGTAATCTCCATATATGGATATTTTTCGCAGGATACGGGATGGAGATGCATGTACGCGGAGTTTTCCTCTGACTGGGTTTTATAAAGGGAATTTTGCACAGGTTCTGCAAAATCTAGCTTTTGTGCGTATACACACTTTTAGGATGAAATCTATGGAAAGTTTTATAAATGAGGCCCCAGATGTTTTAGGCTTATGGTGCAGTTTTCGGTTATTTGGAGCTTGACAGTCCCAGTCCTCATTCCATTTTATTATACTCCAAAAAGTGACCGGGGGATACTCCAAAAACTACCCTTTTGTGTAGTTATAAAATAAAAGAAAAGAAATAAAATCATGCAGGTTAGAACGAGTCATATGGGCCACATTTATGAGACTTATGGTGCTTTTTTTGTCATTTTGGAGCTTGACAGTCCCAGTTTTCATTCACTTCTATTATACTGAAAACAGTGGCCAAGGTATTCTACAAAAACTCCCCTTGTGTTACACAAAAGAGATAAAATCAAAGAGGTTTGAAACAACGAGTGAATAAATATGAGCATGAGTAAATAATGACAGACATTTCATATTTGGGTAAACTACGTCTTTAAACTCCTGCTTTGCTCCATCTGTCTTCGAAGCACACATCATTATGGCAGTTTTGCTTACATGTGTTTGAAACCGTGCGCAGGCATGTGCTTCTGTCTGTGCTTGTTTGTGCGAGTTCGGTACGGGCAGAGGGATGATACTGTCTCTCAGGCTCACAGTGCTGGTTCATTGAGCATTGCACTGACCCACATTCACCACCATCACATTAGCTCTTCTTTCCTGTCCCTCACACAGACATTGCGTAACACTGCGGCTCTTCACTGCACCCGAGTGTTGCACTTTCGCTCCATACTGCTAATGTGAGTGCCAAAAATATGCCTGATATGCATGTGAATACATATGTGCATGCCTGTTTATGTGCCAGTGGGCGAGCTGGGCTCATTGTTCTGCATAGAAAAAAATGATACTGCTCTTTCACAATGTGCCTGCTGCTTACAATAGCAGCAAATTATATTTTGTTTGTTACATTCTGACAGACTCGGTGTAGTTTATGTACTGACCTAGGACACTTTTCATTGTGATGAGCAAATAAGCATTCTATGCCTTTTCAGAGCCCCATAATCAAAATAAAAAATGTTGATGTTATGCTACAGACTAAGGACAATACAATTCTGCTCTTTAAGTGTGCAGGAAAAATCTTTTTATGAATACAGCCTTAAGTAATATACAATTTTCCCTCAAGGATTTTCTTGTTCACTCTTTTATTTTAAATAGAACAAAACTGGATGAAACTATAAATCGTCCAATTGTGTGTTCGCTTTACAGAACCTTCTATTGTGTCACATTTTTGCATGTGGGAAATAAATAAATAAATATATATATATATATATATTTTTTTTAATACATTTTTGTCCATGTATTACAAGAAACACTGCCCCTCAGTGGCTAAAACTATAAACTCTACTCTTCTATTGTTCCGTTTATGGTATAGTCTTTATATCTTATTTACTATAAGATATTCCTCGACTAATGTTGTCAGATTTAAGAATTTTGTCTTAATCAAAAATGACATGTTTCCTATGGAATTCAAAGCCATTGCACTAGTAATACTTAATATCTTAATAAAATTGCTCATCGAATTGCTGAATTGAAATGAGCATCTATCTCACTCTCTCTCTCTCTCTCTCTCTATATATATATATATATATATATATATACTCATACATATATACTCATACATACATACATACATACACACATGGAAAGAGCGAACAAATTCATCTCAGCCAAATGTAAGATCATTAGATTTGCTTGATTAAGACTTGATTCTGTAGGAGCGCTCAATTTTACAGTCAATGCACATGCAAATTTCCCCATGGCAAAGCGGTGGGAAACGGGTCTGCCCTGTTGGTACAACACGCTCATCATAAGAGGACGACACTGGGAGAAAGAACGAGAGAAAGGGAGAGAGAGGGACAGAGAAACAAAGAGGGAGAGAGAGAAAATGGGATTCTAATGAGTCAGCCATCCAGAACCACAACTGATGCCCTGGGGATGATCCGGGGCATACACTCTAACAACACTGTTTATTCTTTCATTTCCACAGGTTAATGGTTTCCTTTATAAAATCTTCATTTCAATATCATATGGTGATTTAATGGGGCATTTCTGGATCTGACTGACACAAGCAAAGGTAAATGTCATTTTCGCATACCTAAAAAGCCTCAGATGGATGTTAAAAAGTATCTGGCAAATGAGTTTGTTCCACTTTAGCACTTGAAGACCTTATAATGAATATACAGCCACATCTCGTAACATAGACACTGCTCTCATCATTATTCTATTATTATTATAGTAAACTCCTCATTTTTAAACTGTCACAGAGGAGAGTAAAGGCTCAGCACTAGCTACAGTAGCAACATTCCCTGAGGCTGAAAATATTAGGAAAGAAAATTTAGATTTCCTTATTTGGATAAAACCAATTTTGGATATGGGGTTCAGAATGATGCAGAAAATGAATAGTAGGGAAAACCATAAGATTAATAGTGTTTGTAGTCACTGCCGGTGTGTGGTGCACAAACACAAAGCACTTCATCACCTTGTGTTAGTGCATATGTGCGGATCAGGGTCATGTCCCCAGAAGAATAGCAAAATATTAAATCACATAAATTGTAGGGCCAGCAAACCAGGGTTGCGAAACATTCAGAAATGAATTGAGAATGCTTTTTAAATTCCGATCAAAGTCATGAGTTTGAATTGAGGTAATAAATAGGTTTGCATTTTGAACTTGAATGTAAAACAGATTCAAAGAAATTAATTTAACTTGTTTAATTTTTAATTATACAAAAGCAAACATTGTCAAGGCAAACTTTAAATATTGGCTTGACAAAGCTTAAAAAGCTTTCTCTGGACAAATTGAAAGATTAATAGAACGCTAGAACTACAGATAGACAGAACAATAGAACGATAGAAAGAACATCAGAAAGAGCAATAGAACTTCAGAAAGAATGACAGAATGACAGATAAAACAGTAGATAGACCTACAGAAGGAAATATAAGGAGAACGATTGAACAATACATAGAATGACAGATAGAACGATTGAACAATAGATACATAGAACGACAGATAGAACTATAACGAATGAACAATAGATACATAGAGCGACAGATAGAACAATTGAACAATAGATACATAGACCGACAGATAGAATGATTGAACAATGGATACATAGAACAACAGATAGAACGATTGAACAATAGATAGGCCTACATAGAGCGACAAATAGAACGATTGAAAAATAGATACATAGAGCGACATATAGAACGATTGAACAATATATATGACAGATGGACGGACAAACAGATGTAAATAGATAGATAGATAGATAGATAGATAGATAGATAGATAGTTAGATAGATAGATAGATAGATAAAGCCTCAGTAGAAATAGACATCAATTGAAAGTCTCCATCATGTACAGAGTACGTGTGTTTTCAAAGAGGTGTTAAGTATGACAGTTCGTCACATAATTGGTTTTGGCCCAAGCAGGGAGGAACTGATCAGACTAAAATTCTCAGAATTGTTTACTATATTTCAGTGAAAAAAACAGTTCCAGATCTGGATGAGTAATTGCTAATCGCTGTTGTGCTAACTTTCATTGGACTGTTGCTCCTTGCTCTCTGTACTGAGGCCTCCACTGTATCGCTGTGAATTGAGCGTCTAGATGTGTCACACAGTACCAATAACCCATTTGTCTTCATAACAAAGTGTGTGTTGTGCTTGCTTTTTGAAAGCAGTGTGTCCCATCTTTTCGTCTGGCGGCAAGCGGCACCTGTTTCAGGAAGACACATGGCATGAGAGGCGCTGAGTCAGCAAACCCTCCTGACAGAAACATGGTGCTCTGTCTCATCCAAAAAGATGTCCCTTGAGACCACAGCAGCTAGACAATAACAACAACAACAACAACACGAAGTGGGACACTCATCTCTCACAGGCTGTGGCAGAGTCACGAGATAATGAAGCTGTTGAGAGATAAAGAGTGTGAAGAGGAGGGAGGGCGAATGAGTGTGCGAGAGAGAACGAGTGCGGGTACGAGAGAAAGTAATCACTCTCCGAAAAAAGAGTGACAGTGTGGAAACAACAAAGGATGGGGAGGCAGAACGGCAGTACCCCTTCAAGGTCAACTCCTCAGGTATGTGATGTGAGAAAAATGAGCTGGCGAAACGACAGCGCGGTCCCTGCTCACAATGAGGCCCATCAGCTCCGCTGTTGGCATATTTTGGCTTGACGAGTTTCATTTATTAAGTGGAGGGCTTGCGTATGCGCCGCGCTTGCCGGCAGTCACCTTTCAAGCATCCCAATTAACTCCTCTCTAATTGATGTTGGACGTATTAAAGTTAATGAGGCAGCGGTCCATCTGTTGCGTGAGGAAGCGGAGAGGGTATTGTCATTGATAGGGCGAGCGAGAGCATAATGCAGCAAGGACGGTGGTTTTAACGGCGCGCAACAAGACAAAGAGCTGTTTTGGTGAGCGGGATCCATAATGCAGCTTCGAGATTACCTCACATCGCTCCGTGATGATCCTTCAATTCGTCTCTCATGCATTTTTACGAGTTTCATATATCAGCTATATGAGTCTATATAAGGGAAGTATGACACAATGAATGATTCACAGGGCCTGAACAGCTCAGTATGTCTAATAAATAATAAATCTAAATTTTACTGATGCACACACTGTGTTTTGCTCTCGATTAAATTTTAATCGAGGTGATGGTGGCCGCAGTGGTGTAGATGCCATTGTGGACTGCGCAAATCTATATCATTCTCTCTCACTGCTTTGTTGTGGTTTCACCCCCCTGTGGTTTATCAAAGAGAAAGATTTCAACTCAGTCTCATGGTTTATATTTTTCTGTGCGTGTGGCTGTACTTGCAAGCATATGGATGTGTGTGCTAATGGAAGAGAAAAAGTGGGAAATGATAATAAGGCAGAAAGGCTCAATGGATAAATGTATTCTTTGGATCTTGACCTATCCCACTGTGTGACTGCTTGGACAAGAAAGAAGTGCTTGAAGATTGTTGGTAGTACCCTGGGACAGCGAGTCCTGTAACAGAACGCACAATATACACTGTTTAAAAAACAAAACGAAACAAAACAGCTGTGGTTTGCAGAACTTTACCGTAAAAAAAGTAAAATAATGCTGCTAATATACCACATTCCTAATATCTGTTGTTTACCTTTAGAATATACTGACAGTGCAACCACATTAAACACAGGTGTAATACTGATGGCAATGCACTCAATGCACTCATCTGATCACTTTATATTTTGATCTTTATTAGGGGCCAAGAACTGAAGGTGTGTAGGCACCTATTGTAATCGTTGGCATTCCTATTATTCTTCTTCTTCCGTTTCTTCCACTCTGGAAGAACCGCCTGCGGGAAAGTTATGAAATTTGCCACACAGATAGAGGACAGTCTGATCTGTCACCATAGCAAATTTGGAGTCTCTAACTCAATCCCACTAGCGCCACCAACTGTCCAAAGTTGCACTGACGTTTATGCTAATAACTTTTGAACCATAAGAGCTATAAACAAAAGACCATGCCGACAAAACGATACGAAAACGAACGATACCCAATTTTCCCATATCGGCCATTTTTGTCAAAAAATGCTGTATTTTACGAATGCATTGGCGTATCGTTACGAAACTCGGTATGTGTCTGTTGCATAATGATGCCAAACTTTGCATGTGTCATTGTCACCTCACTCTGACCACACCACATCAATTTGGTCACAGCGCCACCTTTTGGTCGAAAGTGATAAACCATTAAATCATTTTACCAGTTACTATATTTATTATTTTTCAGCCATTTTGCCTCAAATCATATTAAAATCTCTTTTATTGCTCATTGTTGCACTTGGTCTGATGCTGTCAGCCATGTTGGCATGACTTATGTTATTTGTGCTTGCATGGCCCTGATAATTGCTGCTTGCAGCTATATTTTTCTTTTTTGATGATCTATCCATGCATTTACACTACACAAAGAAAATTTAGTAGTGTTTTGTGGTGAACTAATAACATTCAACAATCCCATCTAACTAGGAAAAGTGGAGCAGTCACACCCCGTTCCTTTCTTTGTATCGTGTAACAGCTTCCAGATGAGTCCCCATGAGCGTGTCTGAACTGCTGAATTATGTAACCACAGTTTTACAGGTTTGCTGAATGAATTCCTTGAATAGTGGAATAAGGTGCTATTTCTTAAAACAAGTGGGTTGTGACCAAAAGATGCAGGGAAACAGTGCTAAATATAAATAAATAACATGCATCTGACCATATAATCATAGTTAGCAAAATAAATAGGCTTATCTTTTTTTTGTTTTTAAAGGAGGAAATGTTTCCTATATCTTTTATTATTGACACCGCAGGATGAGCATGTAGCCGCAAATAGGCTCCATATGCAAGCTGACTGCCTATGCATTTCCACTGAAATCTTTATATATTATTAACTATATTAAACAACATTTTATATACAGCATATTAAACATAACTTCATAATGAATTCCAGAAGCTTTGAAGCCTTGAAGGTTAATCAGATCAATATTGCTTTGTCATGTTGTGTGACTCGTCCTAAGTATTTCCTCACAATTTCCATACACTACCCTTCACTGGAAGTTGTGGTGGCCACTGAGGCTAAATGTGGACGTGATCATGCATTCATTCATCTGTCTATTAGTAGAGGCAGCCAAATTATACAGATACCAACACGGACAGTTTGTGTGACATGTTCTCAAAAACCCATGAACGAAACTACACAAGGTAAAAGAAAATATGACACAGATTACATTAAATACAGCTTCACCTGTAACAAGGACAAACATGGTTTGTGCCGAGCACAGTTTTGTGCAATCGATCAAAAAAACATCAAAATGTATGCATTAACAAATATTATATTATATTATATTATATTATATTATATTATATTATATTATATTATATTATAATTTCATATATTTTGTTATTGTGTTAAGTTGCCACTGGACCCTGATGTGAAATCTGGGTCCTGAAGAAAAACTATATGGAAGCCACTGCACTAAAGCAAATTCCTGTGAGACTGTTCAAGACTGCTTTATGGGTCTGGACTTCACACTCAAAGACACATTAGGAAAAACATATGGAGAGAGATCTCCATGGATTCTGTGGCTCATCGAATTTTAAGATTGAGTACTTCCCTTTTCCCCCTTTGAACTAGCCAAACAATTTACAATCATCCAATTCATTAACTTTTAGCAGGCAACAGTGAGCCATCATTCTTAATGCTTTAAAGGGTTAGTTCACCCAAAAAATGAAAATTGAGTCATTTACTCACCCTAGTGATTTTTAAAAACAATGTCTCACTCGCGCTCATCTACAGTTGTGGTCAGAATTATTGGCACCCCTGGTAAATATGATCAAAGATGGATGTAAAAATAAATCTGCATTGTTTATCCTTTTGATCTTTCATTCAAAAAAAAAATCTAACCTTTCATTAAAGTAAAAGAATTGAAAGTAAATGCTTTTCTACAAAACACGTTGGCCATAATTATTGGCACCCCTTTATTAAATACTTTTTGCAACCTCCTTTTGCCAAGATAACAGCTCTGAGTCTTGTTCTATAATGCCTGATGAGTTTGGAGAACACCTGACAAGAGATCAGAGACCATTCCTCCATACAGAATTACGCCAGATCCTTCAGATTCCCAGATCCATGTTGGTGGTGCTTCTTCTCTTCAGTTCACCCCACTCATTTTCTATAGGGTTCAGGTCAGAGGACTGGGACGGCCATGGCAGAAGCTTCATTTTGTGCTCAGTGACATATTTTTGTGTTGATTTTGATGTTTGTTTTGGGTCGTTGTCCTCCCACGGCCCATTATAAGATTTCTAGCAGAGGCCGTCCGGTTTCGATTTTTTATCTGTTGGTATTTGCTAGAATCCGAGACCATGTATCTGAACAAGATGTCCAGGACCTCCAGCAAAAAAATAGGCCCACAACATTAAAGATCCAGCTGTATTTTTAACCGTGGGCATGGGGTACTTTTTATCCCTGTTTGCACCAAACCCATCTGGTGGGTTTGCTGCCAAAAAGCTCTTTTTTTAGTTTTATCTGACCATAGAACCAGGTCCCTTTTGAAGTTCCAGTCGTGTCTGACAACTGTTGTTTGGGGTTGTTTTATTTATTTTTTTTCTGACCCCAAGACTCAACTAATCTCTGCAATTCTCCAGCTGTGATCCTTGGAGAATCTTTGGCCACTCAAACTCTCCTCCTCACCGTGCATTAGGACGATATAGACACACGTCCTCTTCCAGGCAGATTTGTAACATATTTAGTTGATTGGAACTTCTTATTGTCCTGATGGTGAAAATGGGAATTCTCAATGCTTTAGCTATTTTCTTGATTAAGGGAATTTGGCCTTTGTGTTTCCTCATATTTATACTCCTGTGAAACAAGAAGTCATAGCTGGACAATTTCATCTTCCTAGTCACCTTAGTGTGCTAAAAATGTAAATATTAATGGGAATATACTTCAGAGATATTTTACTCATAAAAAATTGTAGGGGTGGCAATAATTATGGCCAGTGTGTTTTGGAGAAAAACATTTATTTCATAATGTGATCCCCCTCCCCCTACTTTCAATTCTTTTACTTCAATGAAAAGTTAGATTTCTGCGATTTTTTTAAATGAAAAGGATAAACAATGCAGATTTATTTTTACAGCCATCTTTGATCATATATACCAGGGGTGCCAATAATTCTGACCACAACTGTATATAATGGCAGTGAATAGTGACCAGCATCGAGCTTTTTAAAAAAGACGCAAAAGTATCACAGAATGGTCCCATGTGACACGTGTCATATATTAATATAATTTTCTGGTGCTATACGATAGCAAACCAAAATGTAATGTATTGTTTAATGAAAATCCTGTCTTGGCCGTTGATCTTCTATGCACGGCTGTGCGTTCATGAGACTCTTAGTGCTACAATTCACTTAGACTGGTCCATAAAAAGCACAGAAGTTGTAAGAAATCAAGATTAATAAAAATGTCCTTTCTTCTCTGAGGTGTATATATCCGTTGTGTTCATCACAATAAAAAGTTATTGCATTCACATCGGTCAACTGTCATTCTGACTGTCATTAGACAAATGGAGTTCCGGTCCATACTAGATATTTAACTAGAGGTCAACCAAGGTCAGGGTTTTCGTTAAATAATACTTTAAAGTTTTTCACCAAACCCTATATCGTATTCAACCAGAACACTTGAAATATACGACATGTGTTGCATGGGACCATTCTGTGATACTTTTAAGCTTGGTGCTTTATTCTTTTGTGGTCTGAAAAATAACGAACTGCATACTGCAGAAAAACACCAGGATGAGTAAAAGATGACTTAATTTTCATTTTAGTGTGAACTATCCCTTTAAGATGACATTTATAATGCATGCCTGATGCATTGAAGGGGTGACACCACAAAGAGCGAGATTAGGGTAGGAGAAGAGAAAAAGATGGCCCGGCATTGGATGCGTGGCTGGCATATTTAACCTGCCCATCTGCATGAAATACGGCCAGGCGGACGTCGCTCCGCTTCAGTGCTCCCGAGCCCGTACTTAACATTTCCATAGGTGAAAGGGGAGGCGTCGTTAAGGGGAGCCACGCTCCGGGGATGCTCATCTCCAGCTCTCCCTGAAGCCATTTATTGCATGAGAGCCTCCATATCATGGTCAACCCCCTGGAAAGAACCAAGAGGGTCCATGCCACCACAGAGGCTCACAGTTAGACCTTTTTTCGTCCCCAAATACTTCTCTATTCTATCTGAAAACAATTTACAGGGGCTTGGAGCACTATCTGAGACCTTTAGCACTGGGTATTTTCCATTTACCAAATCTCTTGGGGAGAGGCCTCTAATAGCTGGATTACACTGGAGTCAAACTCCTTTTCTGACTTTAACAATCTTTATACAGTTTATGCTATAAAACAGCAGTTCATAGTAACCATGGCTGGCAAGCTCTAAAACTCTTAAAAACACCACGAAAATATCATAAAACAAGTCCTTATGACGTTTGCGCTATATTCCAAGCCATATATATATATATATAAAAAAAAAACACACACACACATATATATATATATATATATATACACACATATATGCACACAAAAATCATTTTACATGCTGTCCACAGTCTCGTGGACAATGTATAGAACAAAGGAATAAGACTATGATGCACAGCAATGCCTCTCTCTCCTTTTCCATAAACTGTGTTAGGCACTTCTCCTTGATCTGATTTATAGGCATAGTCGCCTATGGCATGATGGACCAACTTGAATTAATATGCATTTGCTTATGGCTTCCTGTGATAAATTAATACTAGGGGAGACAATAGAGGTCACAGGGGAGTCTGTGTTTAGGCACAGTCACTACTGCCTCTGTTTGCTGCTCTGCGCATTTCATAATCCCTCACTATGATGAAAAGGAAAGTCTCACAGAGGGATTTACAGGCTGTGTTTACAATGTGATTATACTGACTGCTGTCAGGGAGGGTTCTCTTGTGGTCTTAATAAAGTAATAGGAATGCCTGATGTGTTTTTTCCCCTATGACTACTTGCATACGGTTTTAAAGGTATTTGTTTTCTCCAGATGGTGAACTTGATTTGTTTTGGAAGACTGGAACCACTGTTGTTAATGATATAATAAATCAGAGTTTTCACTTGCCTGATCTTAGCTTTGTCTAATCAAATAAAATGGTCCTGAGATTCTTATGAGCCATTATGGTAACCCTCTTTTGTCGTGGTCACATACTTCCTCATTAGGGCAGAGCTGCTTGTTTTGCAGGTTCGCAGGTCATATTATTGGCCAGCCTATGACAAGGGTCCTGTCCTGGGAGGAGATCCTTAATGACGAAATGCCCCTCTGGATCATCACAGCAACTACAAGAAACCAACCATGCATCACCTGAGTTCCTGCCCTGGAGGGAACAGATAATACTTAATCTAGCCAACCTCATTACGGCTGTCCATGTTTTACTGGCTCCACTGATATAGCTACATTTTCTTTCGCTTGGGACACTTGCCTTACTTATGATGAAAAGGTGTCCACCTAATATTTTTTTCCCCCCTCCCAAAAATACAGGACTATGTGTGGAGGTTATTAACTGCTTTAATTCCTAATGATGCCTGACAGGTGCTCTTCTTGGTGAGATTAAGGACTGGATGAGTTAATGATGGGATTGGCGAGATTGTCATAACTCACAATAGGACCATTAAAGTGATATTACGACGAGGGCTGCTGCTGATATGTGTTTAACTCTGGCAAGGTGGCACCAGGCAATTTTTTTTTCTTTTTGTGATTTTCTTACCTGCAGGGTCCAGTCTTAGATGTGTGAGGAATGTCAAATAATGCTGGCTATGAAGATCGGAAGGCGAATAGGTGGAAATGAGATTTGGTGAAGGTAAAGGAAAAAAGTATAGAGATGAAGAGAGAGTTGTGAAAGATGCAACAACATGCAGGACAAAGGTAAATTTATATGAGAGAAGGTACAGGAAAGTATAGGTAGAGAGAGGTATGGAAGATGAGACATGCAAGGCAAAGAGGATTATATATATTTATTTATTTTATTTTTTTTCATTATATATATATATATGTATATATATATATATATGCATACACACACACACACACACACACACACACTCTCTGAGTCTGACTCAAAAAAATCTTCAAAATCATATGCTGAGGGGATTTTATATCTCTTTGTTTTGTTTTTCTATGGATAAAACTGGACAAAGACATTTTCCTCCTCTAAGGGACCATCAATCATCTCCAAGTATCTAAGATACCACAATGGTGAACCAGTAAAGCCATGAAACCTGAGAGCCACTGCAATACTGCCCTCTACTGGCAGAAATATTTGCTTTGGTACAAAAGAACAAAGGAACCCACACATAAAAGTACACAAAGGAAATTAAGGAATGTACAACACCTGATAGGTAGTAATCTTAAAGTCAACCTTAAAGATGTGTACTGTGTTTTTGGTACTACTTTCACCTTGACATTTTCTCTGTGGATACTCTTTGACCTTTGAACTATTTTTAATACCAAAACCAAAAAAAACCTATTCAATTATGTATTTTATTTTTGGTGTCATGAGTACATTTCAAATGACTTTAGTTAATCATTACCATTCAGAAGCAAGGAAAGCAGTAACATTATCATTATGTGTGTGGGAGATTTTGGACCATATGCATTTAAGTGACATCATGTAGGTAATCCACATTGGAAACCACTTTGACTGCAGGGCAATGCTAGTCATATGACACACAAGCCACATTAAAGCCACTCTAACCAGCTATTTTATATCCAAACCACACCCATCTCACCTGTTCAAGTCTCTTCCACTCTTTCCCTCTCATTCTGTCTCTTTTCCATCTCTGTCCATTCCTCACTTAACAACTCACTCAACTGCGTTTACGTCTATTACTGCACTTTGGATCAAAACAGGTGAGTTGCTTTTACATAAGCTAAATAAAAATTGATTTGAATGGATTTAAGTGAAAAGGAGTCACTTAAACAAACATGTACGATATGTGTGCAAGTGTGTGTATGAAAAACAATCAAACTATCAAATGCAGCTCTGATTTATGTTTATTGCTTCATTACAGATTAAAATGGGCTGCTTCACATTTGTCAAAGTTGTGATGGTTGTGTTCAACTTGCTTATCTGCGTAAGTATGCTTTATTTTCTCATTAAATGTTTACATTTGAGTGCGGGGAGAGGGGTGTTTAGAAGAAAAATTGCATTTCTTTATTCATTGACTGAGACTTTTATGTGTGGTGTAAAGAATGCAATAGATTCAGCCTGCCTCCGAATGAGCAATAAATAATTTATCCTCTTCTCTTTACAACAAACGCACACAGTACACACATAAATTGAACTAATGCAAACTGATAACACAAATCCATTAGAAAATGTTTCATTGCTCCATGGTAAAGTCTTGATGATCACAGTCAAAGTGCGAATGTGAGTAAAGCGGTCACACTTGCTCACATGCAACAATTTTCATCTCATTATTGTTCACAGCCTCTTTGTTTGAGAGTTAAAGCCTGCAAGTGCCTGAAATGATGGGTATGCTGGGTTGCTTGGTGGGACAGGAGATTGTTAAGGCTGTAGATACTAGAACAAATGAAAGCATACATATTAGTGTGCCATATTTCATTCAAAGCATTGCTAGAGCAGCATACTGTTGGTTTCTATTTGGTGAACAATTTATCTGATCTGACTTATCAGTTGTAATACTTGCCAAGACTTGTAGAGGACAAAACTGGCATTACATAGGTTATACCGAATACAAGGTCAAGGTTTTCTTCAAATATTTAATTTTCTGTCAATTAAAAAAAAATAAAGAGAGAGAAAGAGAGAGATTTATAACTAGGTGCTTTTTGCTGTTCTTTTTGTCATAATTCAACATAAACCAATCAGTCAGTCAATCAGTCTTAAGTCTGACATATTGATTCGAGAGCAATGGAGGGTCAACAAAAGATAAACAAATTTTCGAGGTTTAGTCTTTTTAGCATATTCATAGGTTAGTAATGCTATGTGCGCATTGGCATTATGTGAAATGTTTATTTCCTGCATAAAGTATTTATGGGCCGTTCACACAAAGGACGATAACTATGATGATAACTAACGTTTATGATAACTATAACTGTATCGTTTAAATCACTTTCAGAACTTTTTTTCCAGCTCATGAACGATGAAAAACATTGACAGCCAGTCGGAATCCACCCGACAAAAGCTTGAGCATTTAATACAGCAGATGATATAACTGCAGCGAGTGTTTATTATAAACAGAACGTTATCATTTTTGATGTGAACTGGCCTTTATTGTCAAATATGCTGTAAATAATGCCGATTTTGTGTGGTGGATGATAACCATATTATATGTCATTAAATGACTTTCTGCTAAATAGGAATTAGCTCCACAAGAATGTCAAATTATGCAGGTGTTCAAGTTTTTGGATGTTTAGAGTTGAATGCTATAGGGAGTATTTGCAACCTGGGGAGGCAGACTGAACCACCACTAAATGCATTTACATTTGGCTAAGTTGTGTCTGAAACCACCTCTTAGCTGTGTTCGGATTGCTATCCATTTCAAATGCACCTTGGAGAGTATTTGCACTTGGATAGCTATCAATAAAATCAATGATACTGTATCAATAAAAACACATGAAGTGTCCAAGAGCAAATACTACCATTGAATATTACTCAAATAGTTACAACAACTAGTTTTAATTCCTGTTGTTGGGTTAAATATCTGGGTGTCAGCCAAGACTGTGAGCCAAGATGGTCCAACAAAGCAACATATCATACTGAGACAACTAAATTGAGGCTGCTTATATTCAAAATTTGTCTTACATTCAGCAAGACAGCCCTCTAGATGTGTCTTTTTGTCTATTTAGATCCCCATGCACAGTGGTCTTCATAACTCCCCATGTATGGACATTCAGCTTATTTTCCTGCCCTTCCATACAGTGTGCCAATTCCTTTCCTTACACACAATCTGATTTCCATGTAATCTCTCCAGGTGCATCTTCCTTTGACGTGACATTTCCAGCATTAAGCCATGCATGGTGGCATTTCATCAAAGCATTACTCACAAAAAACAACACCGGTAATAATTATAGCAGAAAGAAAGAAACTTTGAAGAAAAGAAGTTAAAGGTAATATGCCAGTCACATTCTATTTGCTTACAGATGTGCCCATTATCAAAAGCTGACAGTTAAACTGCTAAAACACAACCAATTCCCAAAGCTTCATGAGCGCAAACGGGAAATGATAAAATGAAAATTATTCTCATGTGAAAAAAATAAACATTGACAGGAAGGAGTATTGAGTGTTTCATGTTCAGCTGTCAGCCAGCTGAGTTGGATGTGAGCAGCTCTGACAGCCGTGATTGAGTCTGACAGAATATATCAGGTTTCAGAGATGGTTATGGCACCAACTGTGAATTAACATGCTGACACCAACCCACTCATTAACCCAAACCACCACCAAATGTGCTCTGGGGCTTAAACCTTTTGATATCCAATTGGATGGATATCATTCTGCTTGGAGACATCACTTGAAATAGACAGAGGCGATGAAAAAAACTCTTCTACATATACAGTTAAATAAGGCAACCGTGGTATTGCTTATAGCTCTTGATACATCAGAAGAAGCAGAATGACAACAACACTGTGTTTCCATCATTACCCCAGGAGATCCAACAGACCTGGTAATGTGTCAGACCTATTGTCTGTGAAGTATCCTGGAAGTGACATAAATGAGCAATCGAGCACCTAATCCTGCAGGCTTGTGGCCATTAAGGGTACCCTTTAGTTTTCTATTGAGCCATTGCCATTGTTGAATGACCTACCTCTATGGCAGAACACACATAACTCAGGTACACTCTGGCAATAATGGGAAATCCATGCAGGGCCTCTTATCGTACAACGTAATGGTGAGAATAAAAGGTCATGGGAAAATGCAAACGATAAAGGAGCCAAATCCACTGATACATGCCTCTGGTCATAAAGCTTTTGTGTAAACTAGAGCTTATACTGTAGCAAAATAACTTGAGAATGAGATATGGTAATGTTTCATGACCTAAAATATGAGTTATATATACACGTTACTTAGTATCAGATTTCAGTATGTTTTGAAATATTTGTAACCTACAGGTAGTCACATTACTGTCCTTGATACAGTTCATATGCAAACATTTCTTTTAAGATACACTATACTGCCAAAAGTATTGGGACACCCCTCCAAATCACTGAATTCACATGTTCCGATCACTTCCATGGCCACAGGTGTATAAAATCAAGCACCTAGGTATGCAGACTGCTTCTACAAACATTTGTGAAAGAATGGGTTGCTCTCACAAGCTCAGTGAATTCAAGCATGGTACCATGATAGGTTGCCACCTCTGCAATAAGTCCATTCGTGAAATTTCCTCACTACTAAATATTCCACGGTCAACTGTTAGTGGTATTATAACAAATGTGGAAGCAATTGGGAACAACAGCAACTCAGCCACGAAGTGGTAGGCCATGTAATATCACAGAGCGGGGTCAGCGCATGCTGAGGCGCACAATGCGCAGAAGTCGCCAACTTTCTGCAGAGTCAATAGCTAGAGACCTCTAAACTTCGTGTGGCCTTCAGTTTAGCTCAAGAACAGTGCGTAGAGAGCTTCATGGAATGGGTTTCCATGGCCGAGCAGCTGCATCCAAGCCTTACATCACCAAGTGCAATGCAAAGCGTGGGATGCAGTGGTGTAAAGCACGCCACCCCTGGACTCTAGAGCAGTGGAGACGTGTTCTCTGGAGTGACGAATCACGTTTCTCTATCTGGCAATCCGATGGACGAGTCTGGGTTTGGCGGTTGCCAGGAGAATGGTACTTGCCTGACTGCATTGTGCCAAGTGCAAAGTTTGGTGGAGGGGGGATTATGGTGTGGGGTTGTTTTTCAGGGGTTGGGCTTGGCCCCTTAGTTCCATTGAAAGAAACTCTTAATGCTTCAGCATACAAGACATTTTGGACAATTTCATGCTCCCAACTTTGTGGGAACAGTTTGGGGATGGCCCCTTCCTGTTCCAAAATGACTGCACACCAATGCACAAAGCAAGGTCCATAAAGACATGGATGAGCGAATTTGGTGTGGAGGAACTTGACTGGCCTGCACAGAGTCCTGACCTCAACCCGACAGAACACCTTTGGGATGAATTAGAGCGGAGATTGCGAGCCAGGCCTTCTCGTCCAACATCAGTGCCTGACCTCACAAATGCGCTTCTAGAAGAATGGTCAAAAATTCCCATAAACACACTCCTAAACCTTGTGGAAAGCCTTCCCGGAAGAGTTGAAGCTGTTATAGCTGCAAAGGGTGGGCCAACTCCATATTAAACCCTACAGATTTAGAATGGGATGTCATTAAAGTTCATGTTCATGTAAAGGCAGGTGTCCCAAAACTTTTGGCAATATAGTGTATTTTCATAATTAATTTACTTTACTTATGAGAGGATTTTGAAGACTACATGATTACTGTGATTAACAACAATAAAAAGTCACTTACCCAGTAAATCTCCTTACACTGAGATAAAATAGGTCTGTATTTGATACCCCATTATAAACATCAAAAAGCGTGGTTGACACTTGAACATAAAGTTGCTGTCACATGTCCTCTACAGCCACCCAAAACACTAGTACATTACAACACCTCTGCTTTGGTGTGTGTCTGTAGCCAGTGTTTAATCCATGTCTTTTTCAGCACACGGGAATATAATCATCATATATACACACACAATTACAGTTGGTAAGATGCAAGCTTTTTTCCGGATCCCCAAAGTAAAGATAAAGCATCAATTTAATTAACATTTGTAAACACAGCCAGTCTGTTCAGAATGAGAGCATCCAGTAACTGCAACGCATCCAATGTGTAAAAATATGATTTATGCACTAAATTCAACAGAAACTCCAGTACAATAAACAGATTCTGAAACGCACATGACAGACGTCACTACTTGCATCTCATGGTGATTGGCTGCCCTCCGGCATTTTTCGCTTGGTATTTGCATAGTTTCTTAACTTTTGGCTGCTCTCAATGCTTTCTCTGACCCGCTGCCAATCCCACAATTCACAGTACCAAGCTTAAAGTCACCATGAAATCAAAATGGACTTTTTTTAAAATAGAATATTGCTGTATTTATTATACAGTAAATTATTTATCCGTGTATCTAAATATTTTTTTATTCATGTGACCTCAATCTTTAATCAAAATAGCTTCCCGTCCCACTTGCAGTGGCATCTGCAAATTCTCTAAAGACATGTTTTTGGTGCGAGGGTGGGACAACCTGTCACTCACATGAGATTACAGCAATAGCAAACAACAATGATCCAATCAATTCTCACTGGACAAATACAAGTCCCTTCCTACATTTTTTTCTTGTTCGAGAAGCCATTTCACTCGTATATACACTGATCAGGCATAACATTATATCCTAATATTGTGTTGGTCCCCCTTTTGCTGCCAAAACAGCCCTAACCCATCGAAGCATGGACTCCACCAGACCCCTGAAGGTGTGCTGTGGTATCTGGCACCAAGATGTTAGCAGCAGATCCTTTAAGTCCAGTAAGTTGCGAGGTGGGGCATCCATGGATTGGACTTGTTTGTTCAGCACATCCCACAGATGCTCAATTGGATTGAGATCTGGGGAATTTGGAGGCCAAGTCAACACCTCAAACCTGTTGTTGTGCTCCTCACACCATTCCTAAACCATTTTTGCTTTGTGGCAGGGCGCATTATCCTGCTGAAAGAGCCCTGACTGGTCTGCGGCCCATACACAACAAACTGCAATGCACTGACCATGCGGGCCAGCCTTCGCTCCCCATGTGCATCAATGAGCCTTGGCCGCCCATGACCCTGTCGCCGGTTCACCACTGTTCCTTCTTTGGACCACTTTTGATAGATACTGACCACTGCAGACCGGGAACACCCCACAAGGGCTGCAGTTTTAGAGATTCTCTGACCCAGTCGTCTAGCCATCAAAATTTTGCCCTTGTCAAACTCGCTCAAATCCTTAAAGGGACAGTTCACCCAAAACCAGACGTAGCGTAAGCATTTTGAACTGCAGAGGCACTTTCAACACTTTTTCCATAAGTTGAATACGGAAGGCGATCGGCCGGAACTTTACTTTATAATTTTATACTTTATATTTTTCTTACACAAACGCATTGATTCGCTTCAGAAGGCCTTTATTAACCCCCCAGAGCCGTGTGGAGCACATTATATGACGGACAGATGCATTTTTATGGACTTCAAAAACAGAACAACAATCACTGCCATTATAAAGCTTGGATTAGCCAGGACTTTTTTAATATAACTCCGATTTTATTCGTCTGAAAGAAGAATGTCATATACACCTAGGATGACTTGAGGGTGAGTAAATCATGGGCTAATTTTCATTTTTGGGTGAACTATCCCTTTAAGCTTGCCCATTTTTCCTGCTTCTAACACATCAACTTTGAGGACAAAATGTTCACTTGCTGCCTAATATATCCCACCCACTAACAGGTGCCGTGATGAAGAGATAATCAGTGTTATTCACTTCACCGGTCATAATGTGAAGATCCGTCTACGTCACAATAAGGAAGAAAAGACTATCGCAATTTCCATTTCATGCCGTCTTTAACTGCTATAGAAATTAATTTAAAACGCCCGCTCTGCTCCACTTGCTCTGTGCCAACGGACACGCACTGTTACTGCTTGCTGTGTGTGTTATATTATGGAACCTTGCCAGCTATATGTAGCAGCAAGACAAATAAAGCCGTAGGTTCCAGTGATTTTTACAGTGGTTACAGTGATCAATTTGTCTATATTTACTTGCTTCCCTCATTGTCTATGGTGGTTACGGCTCTGATGACAGGGTGACTGTATACGTATACATTATCCAATACGTATCTAAGCATTAGCATATTACTATTGAAATGCAATGGTGTATTTGTGAAAGTAAAAAGCGGAACTTTTTTTTGACAGCTGGCGGGCATGTGTATGGCAGCTGTAGGGATATGGGTGACTGTGAATAAAGATTCCTTTATCAAAATTTTGCCACCCTTTACTGATGAGTTCCTGAGTCATGTCAATGTGGGAATCTTCAGCATCACTATTGGAGCAGTTATGACTCTACTCGGAAT